>JAQFJA010000012.1:30638721-30654099 GCA_029874485.1 Naso brachycentron | reverse complement strand
ACGGTGTGGCTCGCAGATGATCTGTTGTCAGCGAGTCAGAGCATAAGGCATGAACAGTTTATCAGCTCGTACCGATGTCACCTGTCGCTAAGAAGTGCAGCGTAGACCGGCCAATCAGGACAGAGTGCAGAGAGCACATTTTTCCATGAAACCCAGGGCTTATTGGAGACCAGTTTAGCCGCGAATGGTGTCATTTTCCAACTACTATTATACTGTGTAATCAGGTTATACATCATAATGACAAAGTTGAGCCAAAAAAGTTGTCTAGTTTCACTTTAAAAACAAAACAAAAAACAGCAGTTTTCGTTCATTGATTTTTCCTAAATGTTTATGGTTTACTAACACAGTCAAGCCCCAAATATGAACCAAAGCTGTTTCACCGAAGATGTTTTTATTTCAAAACGCCTTTTTTTAAAGTCAGCTTTTATTTCATGATGTAATTTTCCGTGACAGTGATGTAACAACAGTCACTGCCCTGTACGGTTCAGCCAGTCATGTGCATCTGCCTCTAAAACAGCAAGACCAAAAACAGCTTCCAAATTTAGCTTAACTCTGTTAGTTAAAACAACACAAACGCAAACATTCCTTTGTAGCTTAGCAGGAGCAGCAACAAGAGAGAATTTGCTGAACCGATGGTTGTCTGAGTGACTCTGTGTGTGTGTGTGTGTGTGTGTGTGTGTGTGTGTGTGTGTGTGTTTGGGTTCCTGATGATCAGCTTGGTATTGTGGCGAGAAGCCATCTGCATTAAATTTGAAAATGCTGTCAGCATTGTGTCAAACGCTTGAAGCAGTCTAAGACTAGAATAGCTCCATATAATTGCAGTTAGTTTACCATTTTTCTGAATAAACAAAAAACTAGAGGCTGCTGCCGTAAATAAATACAGTTCATAGTGACAAAAGTTCTGTAGCTTTTAAAACTTCGCCTTACAAGGGTGCTTACAATGTCTACTTACCCTGTTTGTGAGCTTTGATTAATCAACATCATAGTGAGCATCAAGTTGTAGCTGTGTTCGATTCCTCCTGTTTGCTGGAAGGACCACAGAAAGAAAAGTTAGTTTCTCAGTCCGTGTACAGCAGGTTGTTGATCCAGAATTAGTCCAGCATTGTTGTTGGTCTTGCTGACACAATATGATAACTGAATCAGGATTGGGTTTAGTGCACACACACACACACACACACACAGGGACTTTGCTTTGTTACAATAAACATTTAAAAAAAAAGATTAAGTACCAGGAGTGAAATGGCTGAATCTCGCAGCGGTTAAGTGTGCTTGTGTAACAGAAGGGGAGAATGTGATCGAGAGAGGAGAGAGTGGTGACAACACCGCTGTCATGACACTAAATAAAAAGTGACTTCAAGTGAAAGCATTCTTGGGGAAAAAAGCCTTTATGAAAGAAAAGCAGACTTTCGAAAAAGGGCGTTTTAAATTAAATAAACTTTCTACAAAAATGAGTTGGATTTAAATAATCTCTTAAAGACGAGCTGAAATGTGTTTCCAGAGCATCAACTGCCGTGTCATGACGTATTTGCAGTTCAAACAATTCAACAACTAATGAACGGGCTGTACGGGCGGGACATAAGTCGGAGGAATCTGGGGTGTTGTTGGCAAGTGTTGTCGTTACTCCTTGGCAACTGTTGCTAGGGCTTTGCTAAATTTTAACAGCAAGCTAGCTTTAGTTTACTTAATATTTACAGGTTTATGTAACAGGTATGAGCAGCTGCATGTCGGTTTCATAGCAGGTCTGGCCCTTTAGCTGAATGGTATCTGTTCCTGCCTCTGTTGCCGGCGGTCCCGTGCTCACATCCCAGTTCAGTTGGGGGGTGCTGTGCTAGTCTTGCTTGGACGTTATATTAAGGTAGATTGGCATGATATAATTGATTGAATTCAAAAATTGATGCGACAAATAATGGCCCAAGTCAATGATGACATCAGGGACCCAGGAGATTTTGTTTTAAATGAAAGACGGAAGTGGCAAACTTAAATTTAAAAATATGAAATAATTCATTTTTTGTTACTTTTTTGTGATACATTTTTAACTTTGACTAAGAACGGAGCAGGGATATGATCCTAAAGGGTTGAAAATGCATTTTTGACTTCAGCTTGACTTTAAATTAGCTTTACAAATCATATTTTAATAAATATATCCTGCATATGACTTTGTTTTATACTAATGATAAATATATTCGAAATTGGCATAAAAGGGGCGTGTTCAGCAAAGCATGCGGTTTTCTCATCATTAAAATCTCAAATATGCTTCTCATAGTATAAACACGGAACATAGTCTTTTTAAATATGTAAAAACATGGGTCACATGTCCGAAATTGAATTAAGTTCTTCATAAACCTCTTGCTGTACAGCTCCCTGTATGAATGTAACATGAAATGCTGTTGTGTTAAGAGTAATTAATTTCCAACATTTATTTCAGCTGCAACCCAAGTGGGAAGCAAACCTGTCGACAACCTGAGACTTGTACTACGAAGCGAGTTCAACTTGCCCTGAATCTCTTTTCATAACCAGGCTTCATTAAAATGAACTAACACAATCCAGCTAAGCGTTCACACGACGGCGGTTAACACCTCGGTGAATCAAGCCCAGGTTTTCCAGTCTGCTGTAGCTGTGAGCAAGTTCACATATAAGGGTTGGTGTTTATATATGACCAATTGCAAATACAGACAAATCTAGTGGCAGCAGAGCGGCATATTTCACAAAGAGCAAACATACGAGCATATTTGATAAATTCATACAAAAGCGAAACATAATTCAGAATGAAAGCGACTGAGCTGAAACTGTCAGACACAGAAAGATCAGGTAGTGAAAAATAGCCGACTGTGTGAATAAATCAGGCTTTTCATGTAACTGCAAAGTTAACAAGAGTTCCTGTTCAGATGTTTTTAAGTGCTGCATGACACAAAGCTCCTGCTGAGACTGCTTTTATGTCTTCTGTCACTGTGACAGCATCAGGGAAAACTTTCGTTTTAATCTCAGGGTCCAGATAAAAGAAAGACTTTGAATTAGGGACACAAAAAGCATGATATTAACCCAGCGGTGTCAAACAGACTTCAGAGCAATTACAAAGTAAATATAAAATATAAATCAAAGCAGTGAGTAAGGATTGATTTTACTATTTTACGAGTCCAATAAGGAAAACACATCAGTGCGTCATTATCTGTAGTGTACAGTTTCAGAAGCAAACGGATAAATCATTCCCTCTGTTAAGAATCTAGAATCTCAAATAAAAAAACTTTTAGGTGAAGTTAAAAGAGGTTTGTTGATCTCTTCCTCGTCAGAGTCCCTGTCAAGATCTGCGCTCAGGACTCCACTCCATCTTTTATGAATGATGATGTCATTTTTTATGGGAATTGATTGATTTCTTACCTTGAACATTACCTGCTCCAGAGCAGGTTAGGTGCTCGGTACAAGTTACCATGGAGATATACCCTGGTTAGAAGTCGTCCACCTTTGTGGAACTGAAAACCGGAGTTAAACCTGAAGTTACCTCACTGACAGCAAATCCTGCTTTACAGCGCAGGCATCAGGGTGTAATATGGAAAATATTTTAGAAACTGGTGCATATGGTAATAAGTCTAACAGTCCCTGTGTCGGTGTCCAATCAGTCCTCCAAATGTGTTGGCATTTTTATTTTTTGTTTTATTTATTTATTTATTTTTTGGGGAACATTTTAGACAAAGGGCTATGAGCTTATATGGGGTTAAGATCAAGTTAACCATGAAGAGAACCTGCATGGAGCAGATAAGAGATGCGACATAAATTGCAACGACAGCAGTCCTCATGTCCAACCTGCCCAGCACCTTTTGTACACGTTAATGTAGAAATAACATGGGGCGTGGCAGAGGTACATGGATACGCCACTTACCTCACTCTGTAGTACAGGCCTCAGGTGATGATTTGCGACGCACCCCACATCCCCTCTGAAAGCAGCTTTATGTGTGTCTGTGAGCTCTGAGTAATTCACCCAAAGAGTCCATTCTGATCTCAGATTTCGGTGTTATTCTTTTAGAGACTTGAGGAGATATTTGGCTGCGTCAAATTTCCATACACACAAGCAAATGTGATTTTTCAGTATTCTCATTGTAAGCATTTGGATTAATCTGATGAATGAAATGTAGCTGTTGATGTAGTTTTAAAATTTTAATATAACACATATGTTGGCTGTTGAGAATATTACTGAAATTGCACAAAACTGCAATAAAATATTGATTTTTTAAATTATGAGTCACCTGAAAAAAAAAATCCATTCACTTCTTCAAAAGTAGGCTTTCTGTTGTGTGCTACTAAAATGACTGCATTATTTAGCACAATAAACAATGTCAAATGTGTTTTGGGATTAGCTTAATATTATTATAACATGAAGTTTTATTGTTAAAGGGGACATGTTATGCTTTATTTGTCTCTTTCAACCTATAAATGATGTTACAAAATGATGCCAAAGTCTGAAATAATGAGGTGAGGGTATGTAGCAGTAATTCCTGTGGGCTGTTTCTGATGACTCTGAACGCTCCGTTTTGTTTTGTTTTTTTTAAATCTCAGACCATAAGTGTGTCACAGTGTGCTGGGCTTCTCTATAGGTTCATCTGGAAGGTTTGTGTTTGAACTGGCCAATCAGAGGGCAGGAGCTGAAACAGAGCATCTCAGACAGAGGCAAAAATCCTGAAAAAAAAACAGGACTGCTGCAGTCGGCTGTATGAGAAAACAGAGGAGATTTTTGAGCATCAAAGCATGTAAACCTGCTCTAGTAGTAACCAAGAATAAAATATGAACTTAAAAAATGTGCATAATATGGCCTCTTTAAAGGTGCCATATGTAATTAACACCAATTATGGTACAGCTTCTTAACAGAGGTCAAATTAGTGCTGTGTATGTATATGTACGGGCCCGTGTATATGTACAGGATCGATGTTCGGTTAAAATCGTGCTATGGGAGTAAATGAGTGAATGGCAGCGTATGAATGTTGACTGAAAGACATGAAACTGTTAAACCAGGCTGCCTGAGTGAAAACACCAGACCGTGTTGAACCTGTGCGATGGAAACCCAGATCACACTTTTTGGCAACAAAGTCACGTAGACTTTTTGAGTACCTGTAATGTAATTGGTGCTAATATGCTACATGTAGCTTCTTTAAGTCTTTTATGCACTACTGTTTCATTGACCTGCCTTGTCTACTTCAGTTGTAAGTCTTTTTTGTCCCAGAATGCCTTTCAAGATCCTTTTACAGGAGCAGCATTATTATTTTAAGTCAATGAAATGAGTAGTTTTGTAGACCCTTATAAGCCAGTGTATGTGCATATAAACTGTTTTAGAGTATACAGTATTAACATGCTCAGTAAATGTGTCATTTAATTAAATGCCCTAGTTGACATACTGTATAACGTCAAATACACTAAAATGTCAAATTGTGATGGGTTGAACTTGGAGGTAACCTGCAGGCCGGCTTCCAGGACTGATACACCTGTTGAGAAACGACTTAACACTGCTCTGTTTTTATGCATTCAACAAATGACTTGAAAGCTGCCGCTGTTTTCTGGTGGCTTCTGTTTGAATGAGGTGTTGAGGCCAAGTGTTGATCTTTTTCATGCCTTCTTTTTTTTTTTTTCTTTCTTTCTTTGTTAGCATATTTGCCTTTTTAAAATATTCAACAACTCTCAGTGAGCTGCAGACCAGAACTGCGTGTGCTCCTTTTTCTTGCTTATGACTGGTTTTAATAGATTAGTGATGAAGTAGTGACCCAGTTTGCCACCTACACTGGACAGCACGTGGTTTACCTCTTTGTAGCACTAGCACTACAACTACACTACATGTAATTATGTTTTGTAAATATACTTTTGAAAATCGTTTGCCTCTAACTGATCTGTATCTTTTAAATGTTCAGTACCTTTGATTTTGTTTGTTTTAAAACTGATCTTTTGTAAGACTAAAAAAGATTCAGACACTTTCATACTGGGTCAAGTTATTTTGGCAAACTGAATTTAACCTCCAAAGTTGTCTATGACGGATGAGAGACACAGGGTGTGTGACATTAATACACTGAGCGACAGAAAAACAAAAAACGCAAATTTAATCGCAATGGGAGTGTTTGTTCATAGACATCTCCTTCAGACACCAAGGACTTAATTTAACAGGAAACTATACTCTCAAATGTTATCAGAACCTTCCTTCAGTGCATATTTAAAATATGCAATGGAAAAATAATGGCAACACGTTGGTGAAGTAGCTCAGTGGCCTAGTGGCATGAAGGTCCACAGTCCACAGACATACCAGGTGAATTGTTGTTTCTAAGTTGGCCTGTAGGTGTCAGTGTGAGCCCAGAAAGGTGTCCCTTCAGAGAAAGACCTTTTTGTCAAAGAGTGAAATCACTTTTTAACCACTCAACAAACAAAAACTCTTTACCTTTTAACAAAAAGTTTTAAGTGAACACAGTAAAAATGGTTGTAGTTTCCCCAAACAATTACATTGCAGCCTCCTACACAGAAGGAAACAGACGGGATTACTAAGTTTTATGGCTTTATCTTATTTCCACTGTCATTTTTGTAGCCTGAAGCTACAGTTAATTATCTTTCTCGTTCTTACAGTAGGTCATTTATTTGACATTAAAAGTTGCTGTAAACAAAATTTGGACTGTAGTATCTTCAAACTAGTGCTAAATTGCTCTATTGATCATATACCATTCATTCTGAATTTGTTCAGATTTGGAAAATTATTTGTAACCATCTTTTCTATTACCTTGTGTTTACAAGATATGTTACCACTTTTCAGTCCATAACTTAAAACTGTTACTCACCCTTGAACGGGGCTGAGTATTGGCAAGGACTTCACGATACCATTATATCACAGTATGTTGTAATACAATGCATATTGTGATATTTCACATCGTTCACTGAAAATCTATAAACAGATCTGAAATACAAGTTGACATGTAAGATCTTAATACATCACATTACATTGATCATTCAGCGGAAAAATAGAATCAAAACAATTTCATTAAAAAATTTCCTCTCCAATTTGTCTGAACGGTATTGGCAAATTACCGAACACACTGATGGAGCTGCCGTAACATCAGAATAAAAAATGAAATTTAAGTGCACTCTTGCACTTTAACTGGACACACTGAAATCGAAAGTATGAAAATAAAGTGCACGTGTTGTTTTGTGTCACTGAACTTTAGGGAAGGGTATTGGCAAGGACTTCACGATACGATTCATATAACGATACATGGCTCACGATACGATGCAGTATATCATGAATTATCGCGATATATTTGCCTATCGAATTTTTTAGCACAGCCCTACCCATGAAACACAGTCTCCAGCTCCCAGGCTTTGTTTATCACACACATCATAGGTGTGTTTTGGGCCTAGCATGAATCAGTGTGTTGTCTCTCATCCCCTTTAAATGCCAGGTGCACTTAACAAGGCGCATTGCTTTTTACATAGAGGGGGCAACTGGTCACAGAAGTGAGCACTAGATCATCTATGACACAGAGGAAGACAGTTGGATGTGATGTACGGGTCTGCTGGTCCCGATCTGAACACCCACTCTTATCTTTAGTGCCTCAATTTGACTTCAAGACTAAAGTTTCCTCATTTAATTACATTTCATATAAATTATGTGTTGTCCTTTCCCTGCTCCCATTTTTTGACATTCTTGCAATGGGGTATATGAACATGTTTCCCATCAGTCATCTTTTATTTAAGAAAATTTAGTTGTTTACCTCCAAATCTGATTAGTGCATTGTAGAAGCCAGTTGACCGGGGCCTCACAAAATCAGCTGTATTCTCCTCTTTCTCTGTGCCAAAAACATCAGTGAGCCACACGCTGGCTGACATGTTCTTTTATTACCATGAACACTCAAAATAGTTCTTGGCTCAATGGGCCCCATTTTGACCATCTGTGGGCCATAAGTCTGCGAGTTCAACTGCGGTGTGTCCAAGTCCACTTTGCTATTTAGACAGCACATAATCTGGGTGCAAAGTGAGGTGCAAGGTGCAAAGGGGATGGATTTACTCCCTCAGTCACTTACTGAAGCTCCCTGAGGAGAAGCAGACGTAGGAGGAGAGCACCCTCGGTGTCTGGCGTCACCAGAACTGTGTCACAAAGCTGAAAGAGGTCTAATGATGTCAGGAGATGCAGAAAACAAATCTTCACAGCATACAGTAATACTCTGATGGCCTATTTAACTTATTTTAAGAAGTCTTGCCGTGTGTCTCCATGTGTCAGAATGTGCACACCTTGTGACCGCACCTGTGTACACGTATAGACCGTTTCAGATCGGATGCACAAACTCCACCCCTCTGCTGTTAAAACCGTTCATTGTCAATAAGTTGCCAGAGTGGATCTGCCACAGTTGAGCTATGCAGAAGGGTAGCGCTTGTCATCTGTGCGTCCTGCGCCAACCGCATAAACTTGGGCGCAAGGTCTGCGCTGTACCCAGTGGCGAGTACTGTGCAGGCCGCATCCTATCTGAAACAGCCATAACACATGAATCCAAATGGTGCGCCCTGTAAAAAACACAAACATCGTGCCAGACTTCAGGCGTGGTTTCTGTTGGTCAATAGCACAAACGCTTTTTGGTGCCACAAGATGGCGATGTGCCAAAAATGTGCCTGACCACACCTACTTTGAAGACCAACACTCCCATTGGCGGACAGATGAGCGCAAGTACATTTGCTCTTTAAGCTACTTTCAGATAGGGCGCGCAGCGTAGAGAGGACGTGGGTGCTGATTGTGAATATGAAAACTACACATCTTACAACTGTGAGAAATACTCAAAAAAAAGAAAAAGAAAACATGGGCCCAATCTTACACCTTGTTTCAAACTACGGGCTTGGAGCTGAGAACCAAAAACAGGGTATGGAAATTAGAAAGTATAATGAGATAAAGACTGTTAATTGTAAATTTTCATTGGTTTTGGTTACAGTTATAAAAAAATACAGAATAACACTGGGTCCATTCTCTTAAAGGAGAAAAATGAGGTGCCGAACACAGAGCCAGTGCTGCTCCTGTGGGCCACATGGAGAGAAAAACTGACAGTCACCACCACCTGAAACCTGACTGCTCCTACACCACGTTCATGTTCAAGCTTTCTCATGCTGGTAAATACTTGCTACCTTAAATTAGACCAGTGCCTAGTTTGTAGTCTGTTTTAACTGAGAAGTAGTCTTCACAATAGCCTGTAGTTTCGGTTTAGTTAAAGTTCTTTACATAAATACTGGAGCAAAGAGAAAACAAAGCAGATAAGCAGCTGAGCTGACATGAAAAGTTGTGGACATTACGCGGGGAAATGTGTGTTTGACACAGTCGCTTTCTCCTCGCCAGCTTGACAGCTGATTGGTCGGCTGTTGTCATGGCGTTGAGTTGACCGGACACGTGAACAGAGGAGGCTCGCTGGAATAAAAAGCCAGATTGTTTGATGGAGATCAGAGCGACTGGAGCCGAGTCTCAGCTCGGTGTGAAACAGCGCGCTGTGGCCTCAGACAACCAGATATGAAAAGTTGATGGGAGGTGAGAATGAGTCGGATATCTGCCGTGTGAGCTGACCGGACCGGACCGGACCGGACCCTCCTCTGCGCGCCCGTCCCTCAGCCTGGATGATGGAGGCGGAGGTGGAGAGCTGCGGGCAGCGGCTGCTCAGGCTGCTCCTCCTGCTCTGCTTCATGACCCGCCACAGCTCAGCCATCGAGACCGGTAAGACCAACCAGCAGATGGAGCGACTTCTCCCTCACTGGTTAATGACGTTTTGATCTGAAATTACCCCAACAAAACAGAAACCCGTTAGATTTACAATAAGAGGACCAGCTGTTGCGAGAACTTGAGTGCTGTTTCTGTGTGTTGACTAAAAGTACTAACCAGGTATTTGAAAGAATAAGTCTGTCTGTCTGTCTGTCTGTGCACATGGGCTGTTTCTGTCAGCACAACTTCTTTTTCGTCTTACTAAACACAAAATACGGTTGATACATCAGGATGGATATGAGGCGACCATTTTTCCATTTGACACTAAATTCTTAAATGAATATCGGAACATTTGAGATGTTGTGCATGTTATTGAGACTTCTGCTGTAACACTAAATCCTCCACTGCTGTTAGTAGAAGTTGTGCGATTATGTCAGTAAGGAAAGATAAAACAAACAATCAGTTCAGAGGGGAAAAATGTACAGAAAGAAAAGAAGTGCCTCAAAAGCATGTTAACTGTATTAGTTCACCCATCAAACACATTATTTTGTAATTATACGTGACTCTGAAATACATTCTGTAAATGACCACACCAGTACGTTCACTAGAAACCACTTGGACACACTTTCCCATTCACCTGAGAGGTATCTTCAGACCGTTGACTGGTGGTCACCACTGGTTTCAGTTCTTTTGTGTTGGTGTAAAAACCATTTCGCTGACTCAAACGTGTTATTGTTATAATTCATCACACTGAGTACCAAGTCTGTGTCCATGTTGTCAAAGCTGCATGATTTGTTTTGTAATAACGCAGTTGAAATGCAGATTGAAAAGTCTTCGCTGCATTAGAACTTTGAGAAGAATTCACGCAGACTCGGGCTTCGCTGTGATGGATCACTTATTCGAGCACATCAACAAGAATCTGTTCTTATGTTTTCATATCAAAGGGATAACAGGTGACTCCTGGAGCAGTAGGCAATCTGAATTTGTTGAACACAATAGCAATGTTTGCAAATCGGGCATCTGCGATGTAATGTCTCAGTGCTTCGTGGTCAATGAGCTTATACAGTACATGCAAAAACAGTTCAAGTCAATGCTCTGAAATACAGATCTGTTTTTATCATTTGTTAAATTAAAGAGAGTTCAGCTTCATTATTATTAATTATTATCTTGCTTTTGCTATGGTATCAAATAAAGTTTTCAGCCAATACTAGAGAATAAAGTTCCATCGAAGCTGATACAATTTAATAAAGTTGGAAAATATGAGAATGTATGTAGTGAAATTATAGAAATTTGTCAACTTTAGAGTTTATGTCATTTTTATTGCGGGTGATTCGCACTTTAATGACTGTCAGTGATTGAGATTGTTGTGGGCAATGCTGCAAATTCATGAGCAGTGCTGTTTCGAGTTTGACCTTGATTTATTTTTTTTATTTATTTATTTTTTTAAATTACATTGATTTTTTTTTTCTATGTACAGTTCCTCAAGTATTGAGAAAATTCACACAGCAGAATACATATTGATATTGCAGAATTGCATACGATTTGACACAAAGTTTTATCCAAAAGGCAGTCCGCTGCTGTATCTTTATTCATGTTTATTCACAGTACTGTTTATATACCTTGTTTGGCATAAAGCAGGACTGAGTCAGTTTAAGTTCAAAGTGATTTAATGGGAGCCTGTGTTGAGTCACCAGTGTTGGGACAACACATGGATGGACAGTGAGGCTGCTGCCCTTTTCCACACAATGCTGTCTTAGCGCCATGTCTCACTACAGTGTGTCACCCCGCACTTGGCCCTCACCTGCCCTCTACATTTGCTATCTGACATATACTCCATTTATAACAATTGTGTTTAGAAAGAGTTGAAATTTCAGCTTGTAAAAATCTTTACCAGGGACTCTGTGTCCTCCAGTCACCCATGTTTTGGACAGTGTCCCCTTGGGCTTTGTGTTTAGTAACGCAGTGCAGAGGGGATGAGCTGTTTCCCACCAACAGGGGCTCCCGGCTTTGGGACATTCCTGGAGGTCAGTCCAGGAGGATCTACTTGTCTCCCAGGGAAACAGAGCTAATAAACTCCAGGGGTGGTCGTAAATTTTCTCATTATTTGGCCTGCGGCCCAGAGGCAGGGGGTGGTGGGCGGATGGGTGGGGGCTGCTTGAGCCGGATCTGCCCACCCATCTGTCCTGGTCCTGCCTGTAGATGAGCAGTGAGCTGCTTTGACACGATCGTCAACATGCCAATCACATGGCTGAATTAGCCAACCAAGTTTACCAGGTTTGATGTGTGTGAGGTTGAACATCTACAAATGTGTTAACAATAAAATCTGTCTCACCTTCTCCTTTAGCAACCACATTGTAATTTTTAATGCGGTCGTCTTCTTGAACCACTCATTCAGAAGTTAAGAACTACTGGACTAGCTTTAGGATTTTGACTCTCACCTGTTTAGTGGTACTCCTCTAAATGTTTAAGTTTCCATGTCGATCTGCAGTGGAGGAAGAGCATCAAAATGAGGGAAATATGTACCTGTAGCTTTTAAAGAAATAGAGAAAAGCCTCATATTGGGTGTAGACAACTCTTGAATACATTTTTGCATCAAAAGGGGACTATAGAGTTTGGTCCCCATTACTTGGTTTCACTATTAAAAGGGCTGGTACAAACTGAAAGAATGACTACAGCAACGATGCTCAAACTGGCACCTTCCAGTTTCAAAGTCTGGAATACAGAAGAGCAACGCACGATATTAAAGTGAAACTAGACAACTTTTTTAGTTTACTTTGTCATTATGATGTATAACCTGATTAATCATTGGAATAGTGGTTGAAAAATGACACCATTCGCTGCTAAATTGGTCTCCAATAAGCCCTGTTTTTACCATGATATTTTCTTTGACACCGGGACGAGAGTTTGACGATAAAATGAAAAATCGGTGACACTCTCTGTCCTAATTTGTTGGTCTACACTACGCTTCATAACAACAGGTGACGTCCGCACAAGCTGGTTAGCTCACCGTGCTCTGACTTGCCTCTGTCAACAACAGAGTGTCTGCAAGTCACACTGTCAGTCGGCTCGAGCTGAGCTGAGACAGACCAGTTTACTTCGCTGCCACTTTCCGGGCAACCATTTCGTCTCAGTTCAAACTGAACTTAAAAGAGAAAGCGACAACAAATGAAATAAAGCGTAAGCCGGCGCAAACGGCTGCAGCATATTTGCTTCCCAACGAGTCTCATGCTACAGCTAACGTTAGTTTGCCAGCTGGTTTGCAGAAGTTTTCTACTGTTACTTTAACAAGTAAGGCTGATGGTGCCGCTGAGCACGGGAACTGTCATAGTTCTCTCAAAAAATATCTTTCTTCCTGCACATGCAAACACAAATAGCATGATGACAGGCAGAATTTAACTGCATAATAGCTGCTAGTAGAGACAGCAAGGTCAACAACTCGTGTAATTCATTATCCATGTCGAGGGGTAGTCGAGGTTCACAGATACATACATTCATGATACATACAGTTTTGTTTTCTTCTGGAAAATAGTCACATGACAGGGGCGCAACCAGTCACAAAGGATGTCCATGCTGACGTTTCCAAATCCCTCCGTCTGTGCCTGTCCACAATGAAACGCAAAGATGGAGTCTTCAAAATAAAACGAGCACCTGATCTTCTCTAAACTGCTCTGTCTTTGAGCCACTAAGATGCTGAGTTAGTGAGGATACAAGGCTGAAACGCAGAAAAACTGCCGCGTCTTAAATTTCAGATGCAGCAACGTGGATGTAGCCTCTGTCTCAAGTGTTTTTTCCTCGACAGTGAACGTGGTGGACTTCTGTGGTCAGACAATCCGGGGTGATGGCATGATTGTCAACTCGCACCAGGAATCCAAGAAGTACTACTTTGTGACCATGGGGACTGACTGCCACCTCACAATGCAGGCCAGCTCCATTAAAGACAAGGTCCAGTTCCACTTTCGCTTCTTCCTGGTCTACAGTTTGCTACGAGTGGCTCCTCTGAGCCCAGCCCCCATCTTCCCAGAGTCCCCTCGTGGCTCTGCCCCTCTCAACCCCAGACTGGAGCCCACTGCTGGTGAAAGCTCAGGGGACCCATGTCATGCTGGCTCATACGTTCAGTTTTATGATGGACGAGACAGGAGCTCGCCTCCCCTCGGGCCTCCTCTTTGTGGGAAGAGCCCTCCCCGGCCTGTGCTGTCCACAGGAAACTACCTGACCCTGAGGTTGGTGACCCGAGGGACTCAGCCCAGAGTCGATTTTGTGGGGGACTTTACGTCCTTCAGACTGGGTAAGAAAGACATCCATTCCACAGATACGTAACAGTGTTCAGGCGTTTTCATGAGCTATTCATACATAAACAAATATATGATGATGGTTCAATGACCCTGATGTCCTGAAATAAAAAATAATAAAAGTGGTTTATTATTTCTTATAACTGGACATCTATTATGTAATATCAATGTGCATATCATTTTGAAAGCATGTCATGTCACCAATTATAGATGGCATTATCATAATATCAAACAACTAAAACAAAACTTTTTGTTTTCTGTTTTCTCATTTTGATTTTATAATAGAAAAAACATCAGTTATTTGGTTTCATTGTATTTCCATTTTGGTTTTAAAACAGAAGAACAAAATAACCATGGCGTTTGTTTTTTGATTCAGTTTTGAAACGGAATAATCAAAGAACGAACCATACACAAATTTATTTTATTAGCTGTCTGTTCATTATAATTGTGTGTGTTTACTTGTAAGTTAAAATCAAAAATATTTTTTCTGGTGCCGCTGAACAATATTCTGCATGAACACCCACCTTAGCCAAGACAGTGCACAATGATTCAGACTGGACCGAATTAAGCTCAAACATTTTTCACAAAGCTTTAGATATATTCATCTCAGGTGAAGGTATTAAAAAAAGTTACCTGATGGACGCATGGAAATGTAGCTAAAATATCATAATACAGTACACATACATCTGGACTTGACTGGAGTAGTGGCAAAACTTGAAAAGCTGACTCAGGCTTTGTTATTATACGGCATGGAGGCTCTGAGATGTGTGATTTTTCTGATAGAAGGTGTTGGATTGGTGAGCTGTGGGAATAAAATCCTCGAGAAACACAATCAGCAAACATGCAAGACTTCATTTTTACTTATAATACCATAATAATACCATATAATATTATATCATATACAATAGCTTTTCATGGAACAATAGCTTAATGCTACAGTATGCAAAATAGTTACTTCAGGCTTAATGCATATACTGATTTTAATTCTAAGCAGACTGCAGACTGGGCATTGCAAATGCAGTAGCCATGTTGTTTTTTCTGTAAAGTTCATGTGAGTTCCCCAACATTCTTACCTATGTTATTCCACAAGACACTGAGCAATGCAACAGCAAAAGACATAAAAGAAGATACTGGTAACTAGCAAACATGATCAAATCAATGACAGATTTGCATTCATCACATTTATTAGCCCTTAACAGCATTTTTTTGTTTTTTTAGAGTTGTTCCGATACTGATACCAGTATCGGAAAATGCCTCCTCACTGCCAAAGATGCTGGTATTGGTATCAGTGAGTGAGTCTGTGCACCAATCTGATACCATGTGATTTAGTGGCCTCTGACCCCGCTATTACCCAGTTAGCGTAGTTAGTGTAGTGTAAGGAATTAGATTTTCCTAGATATTAGT
>JAQFJA010000012.1:30597805-30610237 GCA_029874485.1 Naso brachycentron | reverse complement strand
TTAGGCTACTTAATGGGAAAGTTCCTTTGGAAATGTAATAGGTTACAGATTACTACCCAATTTAAAATGTGATAAGAAATGTATGTAAAGAAATGTAATGCAACTTATTACATTTGATTACTTTTCTAAATTTCTATTGAATGTTTTTATTTGTTAACCATTTTAAAATGTTCAAACCAGGCAGTGTTAATGGCAGACATGGGGCGCTGCAAATTAAAAACAAGAGAATAGCATCAGACTTTACTAAACAGCCTTGACTGGAAATGACAAAAGAAGGCATTGTGCAAAAACATGCAAAGCAACAAAATGATTATTCAACACTTAGCCTAAGCTTTTTACAGAAAATATTCAGATGTAACTCTCTTTGTAATCATTACCATTTTTATAAGCAACTGAAATTTAATTACACATGCTTTCTCAGTTACTGTAACTGATACAACTACATTTATTTCATAATTAAATTAGGGAATTTTGTTACATGTAACAAGTTATCCCTCAACACAGTTAGTTACACTGCTAGTTACTTTATTTTTGCATTACTCCTTGACATCACCAGAGATGCACTGTCACTTAATTGGCAATCAACTATATAAAGTTAAAGCTTCCATATGCCCACATTAGCACAAATTCTTATTCTAATAAGGACGACAATGGACACAAGATCTCTCTCTTATGCTCTTTAATACAGCAAAGCTGACAGCAAATTTGTGAAAACAGGGTAACTAAAGAACTTAAAGTAATGCAAGTAACTGGATAAAATTTTCGATTAGTAACTGTTATGTGACTACTGAATTACCGCATACAAACAAATGTAATCAGATTACTTGTAATGAGTCACACCCAAAACTAGTCAGCGTGCCTGCCATTACATTACTTCATCACTTAACCATATGTCCATTAGCTCTCCGGTTACAAACTCTTTCTAGTGGTTTAGTTGTATCACAATAAACAATGAGTGCGCACCTTGGTTTCTGCAGTTTTCACAGCGTCAAGGAATGTAATGCTGAAGAACAAGACACATCTCTCATTGGCAGGATTCAAATAGCACACCTAAGCTGTAAAAAAGTCCTACAGTACTAAAATGCCTGAACAGTGACACCTGCTGGCCAGAGCAGACAGGTGGAGAAACTGCAGTCAGTGTGAAGTGGTGGTGGGCTCTGCTCAGACTGCACTGTGCTCTCTGCTTTACAGATTACAGCAAGTTGTTTGAGATGGCTCCAATAAAGTGTTTTTTGGGGGTGAATGAAGAGAAGTTAACTTTGTTCAGCTTTCCTAAAGAAGCCATCACCAGACAGAAGTTAATAGCATTCCTTTTTTGTGGATTTATTCCGTGTGGATTTATTTACTTCCTTAACATGAGCACTGAGCTGCATTAATGGCTAAACTGCTGCTAAAGGGCCGCTGTTCCTATGTTACTTGGTCGTTTGACATTACAAATTTAGAATAAATTAGTATAATATGTCCTCTCGAAGGACCTTTCGGGAGCTGGCAGCCTTCACGCAACAATGACTTTGGATTCGGGGCCACCTCCACCGGGGAGTGGATGGAGGGCTCAGCTGATATTCAGGCGAGCCAAAGGAAACAGCTTGGTTTGTTTTTTGCACCTAGGTGCAGGGGTTGGGTGCTTACATACTTGACTTCACTGGCAGCAGCAGAGGCAGCAACTAACTAGTTCATTGAGCCCTCTGACAACCACATTTTTCCCCATTAGCTTAAAGGTTCATTTTAACCAAACCAAACACAGTTGTGGAATGTGAAAAGTTGTGGACTGGTTTCAAGCAAATTTGTTTGTGGCGTGACAACAAGCAAACCAAGGATTTATGATAGCTAGACTGATATCTAATGTTAAGCATCATTTCAAACTAATTAGCCTAATTTAATACATAAATTGTAGGCCAGACAAGAATCCTGCACCAGTCCAGGTGGCAAAACTTATCGTTACTTGTAATTCTTGAAAAGTTCCATGTCTGTAGATGACATTTTGGTATGATAGCTCTTTGTGAGTGGTAGCTGTATCAGAGTAACCAGCTCATGAAGTTAACCTCCCCTATATTGCATTTTAGCCACTGGTGCATATCTTGGCTTCGGCTCATGTTAAGGACATATTTCAGTATTTTATAATACTGTATTTGGTAACATTTTAAAGGGGGGACTCTTCTCTTTCTTTCAAGCTCTGTTGTGAATCTTTCTGATAAGTATAGAGGTTCCTGTTGAATATTTAACCTCCCTTGGTCTAAATAAATTGTGTGAATGGCATCCTGGATCCTGTGTTTAAATGTGCACCACATCAGATGTTCTATGAGCCAACACCATCACAAATAGTGTAGTTTTTACACGAATCTTCTCCGAGTCCATGTTTGATCACGTCCAGCATGTCAGTCAAGTCCTTCAGCACCTGTTAGAAAATCGCCACTTTGAGAAGAGAGAGAAATGCAAGTTTCACGCATCCATTATCTTGTTCCTCTGGTTCATCATTGCCAAGGGGGAGGTTAAGATGGATCCTGAAAAAGTCAAGGCAGTCCTGGAATGGCCAGTCCCAGACAGACAAAAACAGCTCCAATGCTTCTTTGGCTTTGCCAGCTTTCACCAACGCTTCACCGGGAACTACAGCAAGATGGCTGCCCCACTAACCACTCTCAGCTTCACTTCTAGACAGTTCACTTGGTCTCTCGAAGCTGAGGCTGCCTTCCTGGAACTCAAGACCTGGTTCACTTCAGCTCCTGTTTTCTGCCACCTGGATCCCGCCAGGTAGTTCATCGCAGAGGTGGATGCATCTGATGTTGGAGTTGGAGCAGTTCTGTCCCAACGTTCTTCCGAGGACAGGAGGCTTCACCCTTGTGCCTTCTGCTCTCATTGTTTGTCTCCAGCAGAACGCAATTATGATGTGGTTAACCGGGAGCTGCTGGCCGTGAAGCTCCCCTTGGAAGAGTGGAGACACTGGCTGAAGGGTTTCGAAGTGCTATTTGTGGTTTGAACCGTCCAACCATCCAGTCAGCTTAACAATTAAACAATCGTCAAGCCAAGTGGGTCTTGTTCTCTGGTCATTTCAAACTCTGATTTACAGACCCAAATCTCGTAATGTCAACCCTGTCTCATCTACCTGGGAAGGAAGAGAAGAGCGGGAACCCCCCGACACCATTACTCCTCAGTTGTGTCTGGTAGCAGCAGTCACATGGGAGGTCGAGGCCACTCAGTAAACTCAACCGGATCCAGGCTTTTTTGTCCCTGATTCTGTTAAGTCTCGTATGTTAGAATGGGCTCACGTCTCTAAACTTACCTGCCACCCTGGAGTTAATGGCACCTTGGCTTTCCTGCATTATCGCTTCTGGTGGCTGTCCTGTTTGTGCTCAGGGAGAAACCTCCAACCAGCCCGGTGCCAGTGAGCCTGTGCCTCACTGTCTTTGGTCCCACCTGTCCCTGGCCTTTCTTACCCGTTTGCCTGTTTCTGAAGGTAATACTGTTGTTCCTACCATTGTGGATCATTTCAGCAAGTTTGTTAGGTTTGTCCCTCCGCAAAAACTCCCTTCAGCCAAAAGAAACTGCTGACCTGCTGGTCCGGGAGGTGTTCAGGGTCCATGTTCTCCCCACAAACTTGTCTCAGACGGTGGACCCCAGTTCTCCTCCATCGTCTGGAAGGCCTTTTGCGTGGCCATCAGCACCACCATCAGCCCAGCAAAAAATATTTGCACTGAGGCCGATCACATTATGTTACTATTCTGGCATTATCAAAAAATTTTCTATATGCAATCAGGAGTTGACTTTGAAGCCATCATGCTTTCTCTTTTCATGCTCTCCGCAAGTGGATTTACATTTTCATCCATACCCTTAGGCCTACAACGAGCATTGAAATTTAGAGGAAAAATAAATTTGAATAAAAAATTAATCACTGAACCAAAAGTTAATGACCATTTTAATGTGCTCATGTGCAGTCCTGCTTAGGAGCAGGCCTACAGGCCAAATATGTGTTATATCACGACTCACAACATGTAACTACATGCTTACTTGAAAGCAGCCTCACATGTTCTTTGAATTATTCACTCTTACAATTACTCAAAAATATTGACTTTGGCTTCTATAATAATAAAAATAATAATAAGGAGCAGAAGAAGAAGAAGTTCAATTTGTTTCGTAAACTGAATTTATTATTGTTGTTTATATTATTTTTACTATTATTTAACCTAAAATATATCAATCATATTCAAATGTAGCTATTTAAATGTTTTATTTATTTTTCATTCTCTGTAAGTAAAGTTTAGTCTGGTCCTATACTAAACAATAATATTAACATCACAGGAGTTGAATAGAACCAAAACTAACTTTAAATGACAATAAAGGAAAAGTAAACGTAATATATATATTTATTGAATTACCCCAGACACAATAAAATAAATGTTACTCTTGCTGGCACAGATAGTAAAGCACTGACGTTTTGAACACTGTTAATACGGACAGAAATGAGCCCTTTGAAGGCTCCTCATCCATTCTTCCTTCCAGTCACAACAAAGAGACGTTGGCTACGTCACTTACTGACGTCGTGTTGATTTTGTGGGGAGAAATAATTTATTTATGAACTGACGTAAGGGCGCTAAATCTAAAATAAACCGTGAATAAAATGTGAAAAATACATACAATTATTTGGTGAGGCAGCTGCACGCATGAAAGGTTCGATACTATTTGACCTTTACACAATAAACTCGCAAGCGTCAGGTAGCGGTAAATGGAAAGTGAAGGGAAAATGACTTGCTAACGCTGCCGGGTCGGGCTAGCTACATTTTGGCTAGCTAGCTAACATTAGCACGTGGGTAGTACTAACTTCTGACTTTAACCTGTAAATACTGTTTGTCTAGATTTATTGTATTTTAGCTCTCTGCGTACTGCTGCAGTGTGTGGTATGATAGCCTCTCTTTTTGAGCTGAAAAAGGTAATGTTAGTGACTGAACTACTAGTCTAGCCTGCTAGGTTAAGTAGCATCGCTTAGCTTACGGTAACGGTTGCTTCGTAAGAACCAAGCTATGACCTGCAGGAACTTGTTTAGCCCCTGTTAGCTTGCTGTGCTAACGTTAGCATTTCCAGAAACAATTTGGCAAACGTTACGTTAAGGCATTGCATTGTTTTGGTTTCCCGACTCATCTATCTGTATGTGTGGTTAACGTTACATCGTAGGATTATGGCGCCCCGTTTACAGCTTGAAAAAGCGGCTTGGCGTTGGGTGGACACGGTCAAACCAGAAGATATAAGGCAGGAGCACATCAACCTAGCATATCGTATCAATCTCCCGGCCTGCATGAGAGGGGCCTGCAGGTACAATATTCACATTTCATCAAAATGCTTCTGTCTGTCTTACAAACATTTGCCTGTAGTAGAATACCCGTAGCAGATATTTAACTTGATTTTACATTTGAGGGCTTAATGACCTGCTCTGCAGAGGGATGCTAATGTGCGTCAGCAGTCGGTGTGTTTCTCTGCTTTTAGACAAGCCTACATAACATCAGGACAGCTCTGTAGACTTTCTGTGACAGGTCATGAAGATCCACTCCACTTTTCAATTCGGCACACAACAACACCAGAAAAATGCTTCAAAATATACAGGATGTTCCTCAGTAGGCATCACATTGAGCATAATTCGCAGAGTTGAAATGATACTTTACATACTGTAATCTTGTGCTGTGGCTCCAAACTGCATAGAAATGCTCATTTTAAAGGGTGTGTCGCTTTGTGTGAAGAACAGTGTCTCAACACAAAAGAGATGCAGTTTAGGTGTTTCTTCCAATGTATGATTTGAAATGGTTTTGTCTTGTCTTGCTTGTGCAGGAGGAACTGCAAAGGGAATCCCAACTGTCTTGTGGGTATTGGTGAACAAGCGTGGCTTGGCGAGATTGATGAAAATGCTTTCCACAATATCGATGACCCAAATTCAGAGCGTCGAGATACGGTAGGATGTGTTTCCTTAAACCTGCCACACAGACTTAAATTGTGTACTGACTCTCTTTTCCTTCAGATGACACATCTGTTGAAGCTGGGCTACTGAAGTCAAGGGAAGTTATCACAAGACCAGGGATGGACTTATATCTAAAAAGACAGTTGATCTCTCTCTCTCTCTCTCTCTCGCTCTCTCTTTTTGTTTTTGCCTTCGTCCAGAACACATTTGTTGGCCTTACCAACCTGGGTGCAACATGTTACGTGAACACATTCCTGCAAGTATGGTTCCACAACCTGGAGCTACGAAGGAGTCTCTATCAGTGCCACAATTCCCGAGCACAGGCACACAATATTGAATCCGGTATAATCTAAAACTAAATACTTGGGTTGCGTCTTTACGTTTGTTATTTTCCTGGGTGTTTTAGTGCCATTTTGTGAAGTGTTTTCACTTCTTTGTGCATGCATGTCAAATAGTGCATGTACCAGAATAACATCGTCTGAACAAATATAGAACTTCAACTAACACAGAACAATTTTTTTGGCCTTATGTTTTACCCAAAGAAAGTTTCTGATTATGTACATATTGAATTTGTTTATTTTGATTAGAATTGTTTGTAAGCCCACTGCACATTCTTACTTTGATTGCTCTATTGGTTTTTACCTTTTCTTTTTTTCATTACATAATGAAAGTTTTGAATTCTCTCATACGGATGTCTGTATCTTTTTCAGATTACGAGCCACAGTCGATCTGTGAGCATCTGCAGTATCTGTTTGCACTCCTGCAGAACAGCAGCAGAAAGTACATTGATCCTTCGGGGTTGGTCAAAGCACTGGGCCTGGACACAGGACAGCAGCAGGTAGATTACTAAATGAAACCTGTAACAACTCAGAAAAACAGCTCTTGTCACAGTTCCAGAGATGATTGTAGATATTTTCTGTATGTTAGTTGGGTCTAACTTTCCTGTTTTTTGTCCTTGTTGTAAAAATTGTGATCAGATTTTTTGCACCTCACTGTAGAGCTGTTCATTTTGTTTTCTCAATAAGTAGATGGTCAGAAATTACAGCCGTTACAAGTTGCCAGAGCCCAAAGTGATGTCTTTACGTTTTTACCAACTTTCAATAAACGCAGTTATTATCAAAATGTTTTTTGATAACTTTTCAGCTTATGCCTTTATTACTGTTTTAGTTTCAGGACCACACAGCAGAATTAAAAAGGGGCATGTAGTTCCAGCATGTTTATTAGTGGTTAAGGTTTTGAGACATTGTTCATCTAAAGTGCATTGATTTCAAGCCTTTCGTTTTCAGGATGCCCAAGAGTTTTCCAAACTCTTCTTGTCTCTATTGGAAGACACACTGTCCAAGCAGAAGAGCAACAACTTACAGGATGTCATCCAGCAGCAATTCTGTGGACAGTTCTCCTATGTTACTGTGTAAGACCACTGACTACATATATTTGACAGTTTATACTGAGCTAAAGATGTCATACAGTGTTTGGAAAATCTCCAGAAAATGTCGCTTTTTTGTTAGTTATGTACAACCACACGCCAAAAGAAGAATGGGGAGAATGAGAAGGAGGCCAAGATGTTCTTTTGTGGTACATTAAAGAAAAAAGAATAATACTGACTTGTCAGACAGGTAAAGGAAGTATTTGACATCACTCAGGAAGAATGTTTCTTAGCATTTTGCCATCAAACCCATCTACAGTATGAAGATGTGATGACTTTGCAGTAAACGGAACGTCTCAACATCTTTTGCACATGCATGAAATGGCTGGTTTTGTGCAAAAACTGTTCTCTTTGCATTTTGTGTCTTATTGCTGAGCTCTTTTTAAAAGAAGTATTAATGAGACCTTATTCTGTCACTTTGGCATCCTGACAGAAATTCAAGCTGATCATCAATTGTGAGAAAGGAGTTTGGCCTTGTAACTGGGAAAATCAAAGACGCTTGCCTTTAAATTTATCTCGTAACAGTAAACTCAGTTTATATATTTGACCCGGGGCTCGTATCACAAAGTAAATTTAGTGAAAACTCTGAGTGTGTTCTTCCTGGAATTGGTTTTCTGTTTCATAAAAGGGAGGTAAGTCAAACCCAAGAAAGAGGAGTAACTCAACCTGTTTCACAAAGAGAGGTAACTTAAACTCTGAGTCTGTTACTGTGGCAACTGACTCTGTGAAGCTAACCTGATTGTTGGCAGGTTTTCTTCAGTAAACCTCAAGTTTCTCTTCGTCTTCTCAGTCTTTCAGCACCAGAAAACACTGTTTCATTTCTTCATTCAGTCCAGCTGCGGGATATTCTACACAAAAATGAATTTTAGGTTCAAAACGATTCCACCGATTTTCACCTGTAATATTATAAGTGTGATCAAATATTAAATAGACTACATTAAAACTTTGCAGTTACTCAAACAGCAATTTTGTCGCACACCAGTTCTCTCTCCATTCCTGCTGCAGCAGTGTTACTTTTTTTAATCCCTAAAAATATGTTTGTACTTGCTTGTAATGCAATGACATGTTGGCTTCTGCAAGGAGGAAGTTTTCTTGTTGCCCAGAGATTTGGCTGGTTCTTTTTTTATGAGAACAAAAGTCAACCTATCTGGTTGTGTAACACTACAGTCAGATACGATGCCAGTTAGCGCTGAGTCATGCAGCGATACATGCTCAGATTTTTTTTAATTTGAATTTTTTTTTGTTTGTTTGACTTGAGTTAGAGTTTGAGCGACTGCATGTGAACAGTTGGAATGATGAAGTATAAAAACAAAAATGGAAGATAAGTTAAAAAATTGCTGTTTTGACAAATTAAGTTTAGGCTACACAAAAAGCCATTTTTAATTGTGTTGAAATCTGTCGTTGGTTTGGTTGTTTTTCAGCTGTAACCAGTGTGGACGATCATCTGCACTGCCGTCCCGATTCTACGAGCTGGAGCTGAACATCCAGGGCCACAAGAACCTCACAGAGTGTGTCACAGAATTCCTAAAGGTAGCTTTAAATTTCTTAGTACATATTTGGGGTGAGTGTATTGTTGATGTTGAATTCATTAACACGTAATGGTGCACCAAAGGCTGCAGATAGCAGCATGGCAGGCGCAGGATATTGATAGAAATAAATGTTAACTATGGATGCTGATTGTTATCAGCTGCTTCAGTGAGAAAACACAGTCCAGAGTTTGGATTGTTTTTAATTGATTCTGCCGCGTGGGAACGCCTCGGCCTGTTTCCGAAAGCAGATTTAACAAACTGTGAGCATAAGGCTGAACTCTGAGTTTTCTATCTCAGGGTTCATCAACCCAGAATTTTCTGTTCAGCAATAATGGTTTTATCGGCTGTAATTAATGACAGAAAATAGAAAGTCAGCCCCTCCTCTGAAAGGGCTAATATAAAGGGGCTGCGTATATTCCATTTATTCCCGCGAATGATGTGATTGAACACAAATTATGATCTAGTGGAGTATGCAATGGTTGTCCTTAATTTTAAAATCTTTGTTAATGAAGGTAATACTTGATTTGTGAGTTTCTTTGGTGGCCTTTATCGCTCCTGCAGCGATATTGCCCGTGATTCATACAACAAATCTCATACCCCTCCGTGTGAAGTTTGCCCCTGAAAAAACTTCATCTAAAGGGTCATTTAGCCTGAACACTTCACCCCACCCCTCTATCTCAACAAGAATCGAGACACCCCTACGCCTGAACGTGAACGCACAAAATGGAGGGGTAGGGCTAAGTGGTAGAATTTGAACTAAGTATAAACCAAATGCCCAAGCTAGTGTAGTAATGTAACAGGATTATAAAATCTGATATGAAGACCGTCCTAATAACTGCATCATAAAATCTCTTGACGTGTTTGTTGTTTTCACATGTTGCCTCTCACCTTGCAGGAGGAGAAGCTGGATGGTGAGAACTCCTACTTCTGTGACAGCTGCCAGAGCAAACAGAGCGCCACCCGAAGGATCAGACTGCACAGCCTTCCTCCAACCCTCAACCTGCAGCTCATGCGCTTTGTCTTTGATAGGTCAGCCGATGCACTACATTGTGTGTAACAGAATAGCATTAACAAAATAATCACTTTGACAAGACAGTTGACAGCCTTTTGATAACAAAACTAACAAAAATCAGTTAAGCTTGCTTATTTAAGTTAATGTACCCGATTTACTGCTGATGCCATTTGTGTCCGCTCTGTACTGATATTAGAACAAACTGGGGTTTTTTTTGTTTGTTTGTTTGTTTGTTTTTTCACCAGACAAACAGGCCATAAGAAGAAGCTCAACACCTTTATTAGTTTTCCAGAGCAGCTGGACATGGGACCGTTTTTGGAAGGAAAACAAGGTATCAGCTGCATGCTTCTCTTTGACACAGACATTCTGGATTTTTGCTTGACAATTAATGCACTCTGGCATGTGTCATCAGTACATAAGGAACAAAATATCTGCTCTATCTCATCCGCTATCACTTTTTAATGTCACGGACAAAGACTGTTCAACCATCCTTTTGAATTTAGAAAGCAAGAGGGTAAATTTTCAGTTGTGCTCAGGGGAGAAATAAATGTGATCAGCATTGCACAGCAGGTTACCTTTGTAAAGGTGATGGATAGCTTAATGCTTGTTAAAAAAATGGCTGAAATTATTCTATATACCCTGTTGCAACATGGGGCAATTTGTTCTAATGACTCTTTAAAAGTAAACATGTTTCCATGTTTGTGTGTTTGGACTCCATGTCTCTCCAGACCAGAAGTGTGTTTATGAACTGAGTGCGGTGCTGATCCATCGGGGCATCAGTGCCTACTCAGGCCACTACATTGCCCACGTGAAAGACGCTCGTACTGGCGACTGGTACAAATTCAATGATGAAGAAATTGAGAAGATGGAAGGCAAGAAGCTGCAGCTTGGCATTGAGGAGGACATTGGTGAGTCGTAGTAAATTGAGACTGAATAGCTCTACCTGAAATGTGCAGTTACCTTACATAGTGTTGCTCCAGGAGTTTGTCTGTGGAATAATATTAAAAATCATTGTATTGTTATCCAGCTAAATTTTTTAATCTGCAGTTGTTTTTTATGTTGATTGTGCATTGGCCCACTAAAGGATTTTAAAATATAGAGTCCCACCAGAGGGTCATGCCTGTAAATGTGTACGCTTTTAAAGAAAACTTTACAAAGTTTTTGTTCTTCCTTCTTGATTGTCTTGGTCCCTTAGCTGAGGCAGTGAAGTCCGTGAAACGAAAGCCAAAGTGCAGTAAAGGCTACCATTGCTCCAGAAATGCTTACATGCTGGTGTATAAGGTCCAAGAAGAGGAGGGCTCAGATACCTCCAGAACCAACGTTGAGGTGCCTGGTGAGTGGGAGAATTTTCACTGACTCCATGCAAACAAAGATGGGAGTCAGTCGAGGCTGCAGCGATGATCTGTTGTTTGTATCGAGGAATTTAGACGTGCCTTGAGATTAGAAACGTTGTAATATAAAAAACACCCCCTCGTGTTTGTTGCCTTGTCTGACTGTTTCTATTACGTCCGTCCTGGCTACTAGCCTTCCTTCAGAGGTTGGTGGACCGAGACAACCATAAATTTGAGGAGTGGTGCAGTGAGATGGCTGACATGAGAAAACAGAGCGTGGATAAGGGCAAAGCCAAGCATGAGGAGGTGAAGGAGCTCTACGAGCTTTTACCCGCAAGAGACGGTCGGTAAAAACATTCCCTTGTCACCCACAGTCTACTTAAAGAGAATGTACGTTTTTGCTGTGACTTTAAGTTAAAAACACACCACAAGTACAGACAACATATTAAAGGGACAGTCAAAGTATTTTGGAAGATAGTGTTTTTTCAATAGCAGTACTGCTACTACATCACAACAGCTTACTGAAGCAGGGATGATTTACACTGAGTCTTCTATGAACAGTTTCCAGTGGAAGAGTTACAAAAGAAATCAAGTGTTGATTGGAAACTAGTATTTGCATTTGATCTTTCACAAATTCCACAGTTTATGTGTTTAAATGTGGATATGAATGCTATGATATACAATGATATTTATCACAGAAAAATTGTGTATTTAATGAGTCAAAATCAGAGGTCCTCCATTTCTTTATGTTTGATGTGCTTCTTGTCTTTTCCTCCCCAGGAGAGCCGTATGAGTTTATCCCCCTGGAGTGGTTAAAGAAGTGGCTGGACGATTCCACTGCCACCAAAGAAATCGACAACACGCTCTTCTTGTGTTCTCACGGCAAACTGCACCCAGACAAGGTGGGAGAGACCAAGAGGGTTTCCTTGCAAGCTGCTCAGCTCCTTTACGAGCGCTACGGTGGAGGACCGAGACTGGACGGTTAGTCAACCAGTGTGTGTGGTCTCTCGTCAGATCAGCAGCTGCTGCACAACAGAGCAAGTTTTAGTGCTCCATATTCAAGGTTTACTCAGATATACATGGAGATATCCCAAACAGTTTAATATACCAAAAATTCACAAAATCATCAAATTAAATACTAAATCAAATATTTATGCTTGTTGTAAGAGGTGTGTTGTTAAAGAGGGAGCCTGTAT
>JAQFJA010000012.1:30584104-30597612 GCA_029874485.1 Naso brachycentron | reverse complement strand
AGATTACAGCAGAGGACTGATAGTCTTTGTTGTATGGAAAAGAAGATCGTCTTTCATGGAAGTCGGACTGCTCAAAAAACTAGAATTCACTTTGATCTTGATTGTAGCAGTAATTCTTCTTTGGGAAGAGACGTGAGCTTCATGAGAAGGCTGATGATGACCCACATAAGAACAGAGTATGAGCGGGACCTTAAATCCACTGACAGTGGAAATGCTGTGAGGTGAACCACGATAGACTCGCTTCTTTGAGTCATTTGCATATTGTAAAGTAATGTGCTGTTGTATTGAGAGTGTAGGCTGAAATACACATTTCCCATGCTGACATTGTAAATGCTAAAAACTGTGTAACCATTCCATGATTTAAAAAAGGTGGCATCAAGTGTAAAACTCTCATGTGTTAACATCCTTTCACTTCCTCACGAAGATTTAATACTTTCGTTGTAATTTTGCGTTTTTTATCTTCATTTTAAGAGAGTAACCTCTGTTAAAGGGAAAAGAAAACAAATACGAAAATTCATTGGAAACTGTCAAAGTACTGACATACAGACAGGCAGGCCCAGTTAACATGAGTTATTGAGTGTGGCAGCCCAAAAAGAAATTCATCCCAATTAAATGACATTTTTGGCCCAAATTTAGTTGTTAATTCTGTATAAATCTTGCGCCAAAATGTAATTACATTTGGACAGGCCCACAACAGGAAGATGTGGTTGGCCTCCTGGGAGCCACAGTCCCTCCAGCAGTCAGACGATCCTGACTGATCACACTTCTGAACTGGTGTGATGACATATCAACAAAGACTCTCCGGGCAAAAGCCCTCCATGAGGTTGAGTTCGATATCTTCCACTAAAATTCATAATACTTCAGTCATACTTCTTCTGAAATACAACTGTTAGTCTCCTTGTCCCATTTTCGTTTTGTGGACATGGTCTTTGCCGTTTTAACCTCTTGTAGTCCCCTGAGCTGTCATGAAATTACCTTAAGACCAGGATCTGTTAAATAAGCACTGATAAACACTGTCAGTGGATTGTTTTCAAACACATTTTGACCCTCTGGCATAAAACTGTTGTCCATGTCTGAAAATTTCACCTGGTTAGCCCATTTCCCGTAGCTTGCACTCATCTTATTTGGGGTGAAGTCAGAGTCGTATGAACACCATCTCAGAATCTTGATCTCTTCCAGCCAGCCACCCTTACTGATTACATTCAGCCATGTTTTCAAAGATAAAGCTGGTCACTTGTTGCCTGTTTCAACTAGATTTTTTACTAGTTTTTTTATCCCCTAGCCATGCCTGAATTGGAATTTCCTTAGATAAATTCTCCTCTATTTCTCTCCATCTTGCTTGGAAATCCGAACTGCACCAACAAAAAAAAAATCCTCAATTGGACAGATAAATAATAGTCCTTTAGACAGGGAAGTGCAAGTCCTTCTCTATTTTTTTGCCATTTGAAGAGTTTGAAATCTTGTCGTCCTCCCCCATGTAACGTGTTACTAGTTTACCCCCATTCGTTTAATTGTACCTCGGATATTTCAGTTGGAAGGGTCTGAAACAAATATATCATCCTCGACAAGATATTCAATTATACCATCTCAATCTGTGATTCATAATTTAATATTGGGTTTAAATTCTATCTCTTGATATCCACCTTCATCTTCTGACTGTTTGCTATTATTACCTGGTTTTAAATATCACAGTCCAGATTATTTCAGAGAAGGAAAATTCTCATATGGAGTGCAGAGTCCAGTCTTGATGAGTAGCAGGATGTCATGGAAAAAGAAACTGGTGAAGAATTTAAAATTTTTCGTCCAGTGTGAATGTGATCTTCTCTGTCAATGGTTTGATTGTAGAGTTCGGCCCGGAGCTGTCAGAGGGAAACGAGGACGAGATGAAGACGTTCAATGAAGACATCGTCTGCAGTCACGGTACTGTCCCGTCATCCTTATCCTAACCCTACAAGAGTTTACTTTTAACAGTGACTTTGTTCACTGCTTTAACAAAAACATGTTTTTGTTGCTATTACAAATGCCTGCACATTTTAACAGCTTAATAATTTGGGTCTTTAATGTGTTTCTGCTGTAGGGGGTTTAAGTATTCTTGAGACTGAAAGAAAGCTGGTGTCACCTGAAGTTTGGACCAAGCTGCGGATGTACTTCCCCAAAGCCCCGGAATTCGTCCAAAACCAAGAGCCCTGTCAGCAGTGCCTGGTGAATACACACTGACACACCGTGCATGATTACATCACTCTGATCCCTCAGTTCACTTTGGTCTTTAACTTTTTATTTTCTGTTTTTTTTAATCACTCAACATCTGCATCATCTTGTTTTTCTGTCTACCAGCCTGCATTAAAATTTTAAGTGTAAAGGTGGAATCACACCGTGTGCAGCCATACCACTTTACATAGGTTCCTCTGGTGAACTTGACTTATAGCTCAGACTTGGATGGCACCAATTTCATAGTTCCACTGCAACCCTATATAGACATTACAATGCTGTATTTTTCATTACACATATATAGCCCACAATACAATGCAGCTGCATAACCGTGAGCAGCTGCATTAATTATTTATATATTCTTGTAAAGGGAGCAGCAGTCACAACAAGCAGCTTTGTTGCCTGGCTACCGTTGAATCTGCTCACTTCATGGCGTTCAGCTGGAGGATTCGACAGTCTGGCTTTGTAACATGTAAAAGCGGTTTCTCATCCCAAACACGTGTGGTCTAATGATCCCCACGAGATCAGCCAATAAGCAACACGAGCGTGACTATTGTCTTTTTCATGTATTCATCAACTGGTTGTCCAGTGATGCCAAGCTGTACGCTTGGCCAAAATACTTTTTGTGGGATGGTAACAGCATGATTTAAGGCAGAGGGCGTGTCATGCCTTTTCCATCCCAGGTAAAAGTGTCCCATACCCCAAAACCAAGGAGAAAACTGTTACTAACTAACTAGTTACTAAACTAGTGCTGATAAAATATGAATCAAAATTCTGTTACTGTGTTGCTCTTTTCTTGCTGCTCATGTTTTCAGAAACAGATTTTAATGAGCTGCTTAACTGTAATATGGGAAAGTTTGAAACTCAGCTGCCAAAACCAAGCACCCACTCTAATCAAATGCCCTGTTTCCTCTGAACGGTACAGTTGGATGTGGTATAGTACAGCACGGAATTATTTGCATTTCGACTGTCGAAAGTTTGGAGAGGTACCCAAATTACAATAATAGAAGATAATAATAATAGAAATAACCCCAATTGGGAACGTTCTACTTTTTGGGCACCCTTTCACCGGGTTACCAACAGACTGATCCAATCCCAAGATGGCGGAGCTACTCACACTGCAGTGCTTTGATTGCAAGCAGGCACAAAGCTGTTAAAGTGTTATCGTGGAACTGTTAATATATCTTTTAGGTGACAGTGTTACAATGTAGATTCCAAATATCCAAATAACGCTTGTTTGTAAATCTGTCACAAAGTTTTCAGACTTGCAAGGAGCCGCATGGAGCCAGGTGAGACCTGCCAGTCATTTTGCAGCAGCAGCTCGAATCCTCACACTGTCACTCCAGAGAGAAAATTAAGCTATAAACCGATGATCTGTGGCGCTTTTTAGAGATTAAGCATCGGCCATAATGTTTTCGCTGAATTTTAAAAACATGGTACAGTTTCTTTTTAGAAAAGTAAATCACAGATAAAATCTACAATTTGTGCTGTTACAGTAGTTTGTCTGAAGGCAGTTAAGACAGAACAACGCTGCCGCCTCTGAGGCTCTATATGTACCTATCACCACGTTTCAGTAAATAGATACACAAATATGAATGATCAGTCTAATTCTGTTTTATTTCACTAAGCTACATAACAGTTTTTATTTTTATTACAGCTACATTACAGACTCAACCACACAATTCACTAAATCTCTGTCAAATATGTAATTTTTGTAGGGAAAAGTGTGTTGAGTGAAGAATTTAGTTGGATTATTTTGTCGGATGTGATGCTTACGAAGCTGACGCGACTGTTGCCATCTGGCATGAACCTGGCCTCCCAAGTAAGAGTGCGGTCGGTGGTAGAAACACAAACCAGATCAGAGTTTACCATTCCAAACCATAGCGTATTGAACCGAACTGAACTGAACTGAACTGTATCGCTCAGTGGGAACAGGGCTAATGTATGTCACCCACCAGTTGGTAGATGTGTTGTAATCAAGTGAGCTCCTGGGTTACTCTGGAATTTAAATTTTCCTTCTTGTGTTTTCAGACTTTAGAGCAGGAAGAAAAGGACAACGAGGCGGTCAGTAAGCTGATGGCCCAGGAGCAGAAGAACCAGCTGCTCAACCTCTTTTATGAGAAGAACCGGCCGACACTCAGCAAGTGGCCTCAGGTAGATACAAAACCAAGCAACAGACGCTCAGACTCATGTGGTGTTAATAGAAGAAATCAATGAGGATAAAAAGCAGTGGAAGCAAACAATGATTCTGCTGAATGCACTGAGTCGTCTCTTGTTTGTCACCAGGGCACAGATGTTCTTTATATAGTCCCTCTTTTCTTTGTGGATGAGTGGAGAAAATTCATCAGGTATGTTTGTTTCAGTAGTGAAATAAATAAAATTATATAACTGTGTGCGTTGTTACCTGTGTGCACTGAAGAACAGGGTCAGCTGTCAATAAAAGGAGTTAATGTCAGATGTGTGACTCAAATCAGCTGTAATTAATGGAGTTTGCATTAACGTTGACCCTTTAATTTCAGGTTTGTCCAATCCCTGTTGATGTTAAATATGAATGGAAGCACAAACGCCTGTCAGCCTTTACAATGATCACTTTCTTGCATGTGTGCATTTTGTAGGAGGCCCACTAAATCCTCTCCAGTGTCTAACGTGGGCAACACTCTGCTGCTCTGTCCACACGGAGGCTTCATGTTCACCTACGACTCCCTGATCAATGGAGATGCACAACAGTGAGTCCTGCACACTTTTCATTTTTTCATTTTAAAAAATACCTTAAACAGCAGTTAAGCTTCACAGACCATCATAACTCACACTAACCCCAAAACCTAAACATACAGCATGACACTGTGTGTGTGCCTCATGCTTACACTCATGTCACCCATGTTGTCCTTTCATTTACTTTCCTTGCTAATCTTTGACACAACCACGATAATTCAGCTGTTTTGTGATCAGCAAATGGTCATCATTCTTTTTTTATTCATTTTTTAAAATACAATAGTCAAGTCTAGGGGTGGTTAAAAAAAACTGATTTAAAAAGGAATCTAGATTCTCATTTTGTAAGATTCAAAATCAAATCACAAATCCTAAAAATCAATTTTTAAATACCTTTTTTTTTTAATCGGCTGAACGATTAATAGATGACATAAATGATGAATATCCGAGACGATTTTTGATCAGTCAACTTGCAAAGTTTAGCATAAATAAATGTTGTCTTTTGTCTGAGGGTTTGTCTTTGTGTTTACATTTTAAAAGTCTAGAGTTTAATACATAAAAAAACAATCATTTTATACACACTTTACTCTGCTTTAATGCCATAATTTGCCATTTTGTCTTGCAAAATAGATTGAAGTAGATTATGAAATTACTAAATCAGGAATTGTTCTTTAATCGTATATCATTTTGAATTAAGAATCGATTTTGAATTGAATCGTGACCCCAAGAATCGAAATTGAAATTGAATCCAATCATGAGATACTGAGAAGATTCACACCCTCAGTCAAGTCAGTGTGTTTGAAATAAAAGATACGCAGCCTTTACAAAAGCGTTGCAGAGAGCCGAGATCAAGTGAACATATGTAAAAGCCTTGCATGTGCATTACTGAATGAACACTGCTGCGGTCTCATTGTTGTGCTGTTTGTGCTGCACAGTATAGCTCTGCTTTGGCCCAGCGAATGGGAAGTGATCAGCAGACTCTTCATTGTAGATCAGCCGATCTCCATCCACTGCTTCAAACAGACCACAGCCGGCGGTTCCTCCACTCAGTACACGACTCAGCCTGGTAAGAGTGCAAAGTTTGGAAAAACGGTTCACCTCACACATTTACAGCTTCAAATAAAACTGTTAAATTTAATGCAAATTTGTCATATTCATAAAGTATTACTCTACTCAAACTCTGTATTTGATGATCAAACATTCACGCTCTGCACACCTGAAAAATGACTTCAAAAATTAGTACCTTGCTGAAATGTGGAGAGCTGTAGTTCATTTGAGTCATAGCTGTTATAAAGGAGTTCAATAGTATGAGTTTTAAACGGACAGTGACAAAACTTAAAGCTTGGAGTATCTTGAAGGAGCTAAGCGCTCACTGTATACTGACAGTAGGATAGGATACGTACTTTATTATTCCCATAGGGAAATTAATTGTTTGTATTGCACTTAATTCTACGAAGGCAGGGTCTGACATTAACGGTTGCCCTGATGCCCGGGGCAACTAAAAAAAAAAAAAAAAGATGGGCAAGCAAGACCTACCCAGACATGCCTGACCAGGCAAGCACCGACTCGGAGCACAATATCGGCAATGTACTGCCCTGTCTGCAGAGTTCCGGGCTAAACCCGATAAAAGTTGATAATTTTTCCATGACAGCCACGGAAAGCAGAACCTGGAAGAGCCATGCTAAATCCATTACACACATGGCTTGCACTGAGGCAAAGAAAACGCCGGACTGCTCCTGGACTGATGGACCGTTGTGATCGAAGACGTCACGTGGAAAGCCACAACCAGATAACAAAATGTCTAACCACTGCTTATCAAGTCGCTAAGACAGAGCGGTTCAGGGCCTAAAATTCAGCGCGGAATTTAATAAGATCCCGAAAATCTGGAATTCTACAGCGGGACAATCCCGCAAATGGAAGCGATCCTTTGTTTTACGTCAAATGAGATGGTTATTATTACATGGTTATTATTACACGCATTCATAAATCCGTGGAGAGAAGGAGGGAGGACAGTGCATCATCACGTGAAGCAGGAGCAGTGTTTCAGCAGGTAACTTTTTGCTGTGACTGCCACGGCAATACAACATGTCAAAAGCAAATAAAACGTTTTGCGATCAGTCAGCTGGTCTGTTTCCTCATATATACACGGTAATTATTAAACGCGTTAGTTCATTCACCTGCGAGGCCCGTGCTGCTCTCTTTGGAGCCTCAACAGGAGGTGACCCATGACCATTTTTGATTTTGTTATAAAATATTTTTGGGTTGTTTACTTTCTTATTTTGCGAGTGAAATGTATGCAGGGCAAGTAGGAATTTAGATGGGGCAAGTAGATTTGAGAAGTACTTGTCCTGCAGGGCAAGTAGGAAAAAACCATAACGTCGGACCCTGGAAGGTTTTAAAAAAAAAAAAAACTTCAAACACCCAATCATGATCTACTTAACGTTAGTCCACTGTACTCCAGTACTGCACAGAGGTCCTCAAGTACATTGTAAGAATAAAATACAATGAGATTCTTCCTAATTTGACTCATAATATAAGTATGTCACCGACCAGACCTGCTGAGCAGAGACAGAGAAGAAAAATTAAAAATAAAAAGCTAAAGATACCATCCAGGTGTTTTAAGGATTTAATCACTTGTGGTATAAAAGACTGTTCAGTCTTGTTTTTTGGATTTGTTTTTTTTGGGGGGGACAGATACCTGCAACCTGAAGGTAACAATTCAAAAGCAGTAAAAAATGGGTGCCTGGGATCACATAAAATTTTCTTTGCTTTGTTGAGCGATCTGGATCTGTAAATGTCATCTAGGCTGCTCAGATCGATGCCTTGCAGTTTGCTGGCAGTGGTTATGATCTTTCAGCAGTAAAACAGCTGACTGGACGAAAAATTACCGCAGAGACCACAGAAACCATTTTATAGCTCTAAGATCCTCCTGTTTTATTGCATCCACACCACAGGAGCTGTGAACTATTATAGTTCTTAGAGCTACGTTTTGAGGAATTTTTTTTAGCTCAAACTCCAGAGTAGGCACTCTCGTGGCACGTGAGGAACTATAGTGACATAAGTGTACATTGATTGGTCAAACTCAGGAGCCAGTGTCAGCAACCACTATTTTTAAAAACCCGACAGCTGTGCTAAGAAGACAGAATAAAACACAAACCAGAATTCATAATGAAATAATCGTTGTTTTGTCGTTGTGTCTTCTCTGAGATTTAATGGCGTTCAGCATGATATCGCTACATGCTAGCATGGAGTGGTAACGCAGTAGCCATTATTAATTCTTGTTGTTGGTGTAAGTCACATAGAAGTGACGTTAGCATATCAATTGGTGGTGGGAATGTTAACAGAAAAAAAGCCCTTGAAGGTGTTAAGTTCCCCAGGAGCTCCCCACTGGACAGTTCCTCTCAAAAAGTCCCTTAGAAATGTTTGGTCCAAAAACACCAAGAGAGGTGTAAGGTCCCCGTCTGATTGGAGGATGAGTTTTACCACCATATAACAAATAAATGATCATTACTGCCAAACTTCATGCTCGTCACAACTCCTTAGGTTTTGCGATGGCAAATCTAAACTGTCACATTAGAACGACATTATTTTGCCATGTTTTGGTTCAGAGTTTAAAAAAAGAAAAGTTGTGTAAAGCAAGGACTTTTGTGGCCATATTTGGCATTCTGTGTGTAAAAAGGGCTCGAATCTCTAATTCCTTTGAAATTGATGTCAGTGTGTGTTTCTGTGTTCAGATCTGTGTTGGGAATGCAGAGAGAGCTTCCTTTTCCAGCAGCAGAGGGATCTCAGAGAGTACACCCAAGCAACCATTTACATCCGCAAAGTCATGGAAGACCAGAGGGTACGACGACAAAAGACATCCACACCTTCTCTGTTGCTATGCAGAGTCTGAACTAAAGTGCTGTTTTCACTTGTTCCCTGCATAGATGTTAAAGGACGGGACTACGAAAATGAACACCAGCAGCTCTGAGGCCGAGGAAGAGAGGGACGAACATCCAAAGGCTGATGGAGACAGAGACCCAGATTTCAGCCAAGTACGTCCATTACCACCCTACAGCTGTACACAGAGGGATGCCGCCCCACATACAGCACACACAGTATCAACTGACCAGTACTGCCAGAACTGGCTAACTAACTAAAACAGCTGACAGTAAAAGTAGGAGAATTAATAAAAGTATCCATACACACAGAAAACCTTTGTAATCACATTACTTTTCTGCAGTCCGAAGATGGTGCGAAGCGGCTAAAGTTGGGTGACAACAGTGCGGCATCAGCAGCTGCTGTTTCTGGGACCAGCGTGACCAAACCAGGTGAAATCAGGAGAAGCACACGGCACAGGAAACTCCGAGGGGAGAAAGCGCTCATTGTTTCAGCCAACCAGACACTTAAAGAGCTGAAAATACAGGTGAGACCTTCAAACTACTAATACAGTAGTAGTAATTCAGCCGTAGACTGACTTCTATAATTATTCCACGAACACTTAAATCCGCCTCAGTATACTGTCATCATAGTCGACCTGCTTTCGGTGCTCTGCGGAGTGTTTAATCAGAGTATGGCAGTGGCTAGAAGAGAATGCATTGACTTGCGCCAGCATTAGCATTAACGTCGTCACCGCGTTCACCAGCACTCTGCTTGCCAGTTCACACAGCCGTGAAGAAGGTTGTGGTTTCAAAAGATTGCACTCTGGAACCCGGTTTCAAACATCTGCGGTTTCAGGGGCACCAGCAGGCCGTTGGCGTGTAAAAGGAAGGTTGAACCGCAACAAAAGTGTTTTGTTTGATGAAAAAAACTTACACCATGTAAACTTCCCCTCATGAATGGATAGAATAAATGTATAATTGTATAACAAAAGCAGTTCTACGCAGGCACTTGGAAGCCCTTAACCAGAGTTGATACTGTAATAAAATATTGTAATGTTATCGGTTTTTGCAAGTTGTAGTCTGTTTTTACACAACTAACCTCGCTGTGCCTCTGACCCTGTAGATTATGCACGCCTTCTCTGTGGCTCCGTTTGACCAGAACCTCTCCATTGACGGAAAAAGTCTGACAGACGACTCAGCCACGCTGGGCAGTCTGGGCGTCATCCCTGAAAGCATCATCTGTCTGAAGGTACTTCCTGCCTCTAGTCTTACATAAAAAAGTTAAACACTGCAGCTATGGTCCTGACTCCCTCCGAATCTCCTCCATGGTGATTACAAAAGTTGTGGACAGTTTTTCAGCTACATTTATGGTGAGCCAGTGCAAAAATTTATGAGTGCTGCTGCTAAGATAAAATCATTTATATTCTCTGCCTCTAAATGTGTGCTTTACATTTGCTGTCTCTTCTCTGCTAGGCAACATTATTTTCAAGATAAGGTGTGACAAGGCTGGTACAAGTGACAGAGTTTGCCGTGAATGACTTCTGTATATGATAGGAGACCACTGCTTTATATCATGTTTTTAACCAGGCACCTTATGTTAGAGGTGGCAAAGGTACTCTTATTTCATTACATGAGGTTGTCTTCCCACATCTTTAGTTGATTTTTTTTTTTTTTTTGGCTAGATATTAATTAGGCACGTACCATTACCACAGAAAACGCCAGTTTTGGTTCAGTGACAACAAGCCAAGTTAGAAGTCGCACCCATAATTCAGGCGCGGTATCACAGGGGCTGGGAAGAACGTGGATGGGTCCATAAAGTCGTAAAGCATAAACATATCCATCACATTACACACGGCAGTTCATTCATTCAGAGACTGTTGCAAGTATAAAGAAAGAAAAAAAAGGGAAACCAATATTCCTAAAACACATAACCAAGAATAAGTACATTAATTGTATTTACAATATAAAAAATGTGTTTTACGAGGAACAACTGTCAGGCTTCTGGGCCACTATCAAGGGCAAAAACACACTGAAGAGGTTTATTTGAAAAGGTCGTCTTTACAGATGTTATTCTTTAATCCTCAACATTAATTCAGCTGTTTCCTTCCAGGCTGATGAGCCAATAGCAGACTATGCTGCAATGGATGATGTATATCAGGGTAAGTAAGCCTTCTTTCTTTCACTACAGTTGCTGCATTACCTTGATTTTAAGAAGATAAATTTTAAAAATGCTGTTTCCTCATGTGGAATTATCTACTACCCTAACAGTGAGAATGCCAGAAGAGGGATTTAAAGGTGAGCGTGTTTTTTTTTCTTCAGTTGTTTTGAAAAGGATCTTTTTTGTTTGTTTGGTTTTGTTTGTTTTACTCATTCAGTAGAAAGGTGTCTCCACAGTGATTAAATTGCAGAGAGACGACCCTAATAACTAATACAGCCTGACTGATGTATTGGTTCGCCGATACTATTGGCTGATATTGGCCTATTGCAGATATATTGGTATCAGCACATATGTTCTTTAACATGAAAACTGTTTTTTTAAGGCTGGAAAAAATGCTTGGAATAGTACTTTAAAATAATGTAGTCATTAAGTTTGTCCAGCAGAGGGCGGTCCATTATTTAACTGGAAATAAGTGACGTGTTTACTGTTCAGGAATAAAGTTAGTTAGATATGCCGCCTTCACTACAAATCTTTGTCACGTATTTTATAACTACATTCAAAATATTACATTTAAATATCAGTCGGTATATCTGATATCGGAATTTTCTTACTCCGTAATATTGGTATCAGCGTCGGCCCCAAAAATCCCGTATCAGTCAGGCCCCACTAACAAAGTCAAGTTTTGATAACTGTCAGTCACAGGAAGGTGACCAAATGCTTGATCATTCGTTGTGAGTCATTTTTTATTGTTGTTGTGGAAAGTGGTTATTGGTTCTGATGTGATCTAATAGTTTGTGTCCCTCTCCACAGGCACTGGGCTTCTTGGGCATTGAGGAAAGCTTTGCTGTAGCTATGCTTTAATCAGAAGAATAAAAAATGGAAATTTTAAAGAAGCTTGATTTGGCAAGTGTCCATATATAAATAAGTGCTTTAATTTGTTGTTTTTTATGTTTTTGGTAGGCTTTCTTTAATAAAACTGTGAGTCTCTGGCACAGCGGCTATTTTTCTCTACATAAGGTTAGCTGGCTTTTGATATTTAAACTTCCTAATCATTCTGAAAGACTTCGTGGTAGTCCTTCTGCCTGACTGATAGACGCAGGTCGAGGAAGCTAGGTGGATCTGTTTATTCTGAAGCTTGGCTTCAGTTAACTTCTACTGTTACTCTAGAAAATGGATTTTGTTGTTGACTCTTTTAAGTTATGGCAGAAGAAAAATCAAAACAATGTTGTTTTTTTTTCCATTATGTGGAAGCTTGTGTTCTCACTGCAGTTTTCAGGTTTGTCAAAAGAATGCACGAGTAACTCTTAAGTATTGCAAATATAACTGTTCTTCAATGTTAGAACATTTATTACCTCTACAGCAAATCTATATCCATATACTCCATGTGGCATTTAGAGATACATAGCAACACAGTATGTATAAAGACTGATTCCTGCATAAGTTCCAGCAGTGCAAACCTCGAGAGTTTGAAGTAAGAAACAGAAGCACTGATGTGTATTGTTCTTTTCACTGTTATTTCTTATGGACAATAAAGTTATTTTCAAAGCACCCTGTCTTCCACCATTGTAATTACTAAATTCAAATACTTGTGAAGTAGAATGTGGTCTTGGTTGTACAATGTTTATTTAAGTAATTTAGGATTAATTAGGAGTAGTCCCGCAGTAGTCAGTGTGCCCACAGCACACAGTTCCCTAATGAGGCCTTTTCGTCCTTATTCCCATTTTCCTAATTACTCGTTATTTTATGACACCATCATACCAAAAATATGTTTGTCATACTTCTCTAACAGCTGTTTCCTATCTAATCCCTTTAATTACCCTAGTGGCATGTGCAGTGGATCAGGCAAATGTATGATTGAGTGGAAATGAGGCATTCACCTCAAATACTGTGATTCCAAAGTGGCTTGGCAGCTCATAGATGATATTTGAGAGGGCTGACAGCATCCATAAACTGTTATCCTTCCTCAGTCTTCAGGGTTTGATTAGTAAATGATCATTGGTAAGGCTTAATTCAGTATGATTTTCTTTATTCTGTGATTTTGTCACAGGGCCCTCCCGTAATGCAGTCTTATTATCTACAGACGTTGACACAAACTGACACGAAGCTCATATTTAAAATGGCACCTTGCACATTACTTTGCAATTAGAAAAGACAAAATTTATCTGTATGGTGCCAAATTTTATTCATGTGGTCTCAAAGTAATTACAATCAAGTAGTTGACTGTCATAGTTTCACATAAATTTTAACCTTTAAACATGGTATGTTCTAAATTCAACTCATGTTTTTTAAGTTTTAGTTTCTTTTCTCAGCTACAGCCTGCCAGGTGTTGTTTGCAACTAAAAGGCTGCGTTCTGGTTGTATTTGTACTAATTTTGTCTCTAACAAACAAAGGACAAAAAAAGTAAATAAATCACACTAAGCAAGACAAAACAAATTAAAAAAAGTTAATCAGCTTTTATTTTAAAAATCTAATAATAATAATAATAATAATGTTAGTAATAATAACAATAATAAGGGATACGTTTGAGAGGGAGCAGGAAGAAGCAAATGCTGCCCCCACTTCACAATATCAT
>JAQFJA010000012.1:30538321-30550724 GCA_029874485.1 Naso brachycentron | reverse complement strand
GCCAAAGTTGTTTACTTCCTGTTGCTGCTAAGCCCTAAGCAGCCACAAATTAAAGAAATTCAGCCGTAGACTGACTTCTAAAATTATGCTACAAAGGCTTAAAATTGCCTCAATAGATTGTCGTCATACTCGACCTGCTTGCGGTGCTCTGTGGAGTGTTCAATCAGAGTTTGATAGTGGCTAGAGTGGATTGCGTTGACTTGCGCTAGTATTAGCCTTAGCATCATCACCGCGTTAACAGGCACTCTGCTTGCCAGTTTACACAGCGGCAAAGAAGGCAGTGGTTTCAAAAGATTCCACTCTGGAATTTGGTTTCAAACGTTTCCAGTTTCAGGGGCACAGCACGTCGTCGTCATGTAAAAGGAAGGCCGAACCGCAACAAAAGTGTTTCATTTGATGCGAAAACGTGTGCCATGTAAACTGCCCCTTAAAGTTTAATTTAGGTCCAAGACTGCGTCTAATTTTATACAACTGGCCCCTGGTCACATTTCATTGGTGTTTTGCCTTGATGGGTGAAACAGAGGATAAAAATCTGAACCCCTGCAGAAACAACATGAAAATGCAACAGTCCTGCAAACTGAGATTACCCTCCATGTCCTGATTTTAACTAAGTCAGATACTACACGAGGTGTGTAAAATTTGCACCCTTATGGGCTTAAAATCACAGTTCTTTGATATTTTTATCATCTGACTGAGCACCTGAAGATAAAGACACTGAGCAATGGACTGTAGTAAAAAACGTAGGCAGACATTCTTGTTAACTGTTCTTGTACGTATTCTTCTACTATTTTTCTTTATTTATTATTTTGTCTTTTCATGTTTTATTTTATATTCTATTTTATATTTTTCTTTTTATGCTGATTTATCTGACAGTACTTGCCTTCATCCTTATTTAAATTTTTATTATACTTATATATTTTTTTGCATTGTTTGTTGTTTTGCACCTACGTGCCACAGCAAGTTCCTTGTATGTGAAAACTTGCCTGGCAATAAAAAGCAATTCTAATTTTGATCCTCAAAGTTCACTCTCCTATGACAGGGAATGAGCAAGCAGGGCTGGAAATCGGGACACACCAGTGACCAAATGTGGGCGTATTTGTGATGTGCACGGCGAATTAATTTAATCCATCTATGAGCCACGATGGCAACTCGTTCATCAGCCTAACAGTTAGTCTGGACCTCTGAGGCAATGGGAGAAATCCTGGTGGATCAGTGGCTCAACAGGAGGGATCGACAATAAACCAAATACAGTGTTGTGAAAATGCCAGTCTTGCTTTTTTAGTTGAATGTGGGTAACTCATTAAGGCTCCATGGGATGCCAAAAAAAAAAAAAAGTAAGGCCCAAAGGCGTCGGCAGCAGAGAGCAGACAAAGCAGCCCGACATAAAATAATTAGATCAACTGTTATTCAAGTTTTGCAGCTGAAGCAGTAATACAGAACACAGTAAGCACAAGACGAGCAATGTGAGGGTTTGGTTGGCTGGTGAGCTGCATCGGGTGCTTTTTTTGACAGAAAACAATCATGAGTGTCATTTCTCGTAAATGACTCCTCGCAGTTGGATGGGGTGGAACAGGTGCTTCACCAATCTGTTAAAATGCTGAAATCATTGCTCATTGTGTGTGTGTGTGTGTGTGTGTGTGTTAAATTAAAATAGATCTACAATGCACCACATATCTAGAGTGAATTGGAGTCTGTACTTTGTGGTTACATACTGCGTGTGTGTCACAAATTTGGGCTGCACGCTGAGGACAGCAGAGGGGTCCGTGTGGACCCTCGCAGACATGAGTGGATGAAGATTTTTATGTCACACACACCAAAGCCAACAACCATGGACATGCAAAATATGAATAGTCCTTAAAGTATCTGAGCTGAGGTTGGAAATGTATTTGTTTGCCTGATTTCTGTCAAAACGTGAATGTAAACAAAACAAGCTGATAGAAGAAAAACTCTTCCACAAATTTATGCTGTTCAAAGTCCGGGTCAAAGACGCCGTGGGAACTTTTATTTTAATTCTTTTGAAGGCAAAATGTAACTTTTCTGATATACTTCACTAAATAAATAAACATCCGAAGAGTCAGAATTGGTCTTTGCTTTTGTTGTGTTAACAGTGATATCAGATTTGGTGCAGTCAGAGTTGTGGAATACTGAATAATTCATATTTGCTTTCTACATCTCAGCTCATTTTATCCTTGGGTGTGGAAAAACTACAAGTTATGAGATTCTTTTTAAAACACAAAAATGCAAAATTTTGTGGTACTTTTCCCACAACTAATGAATAAATAAACAAAACAGAAAAGCTTCTGCCACTAGCAAACCCAGGAACAAACTGCTCACCGCAACTGGTTTGGGATGTGCAGCAGACGATGGCAGCTCAATGGGCTCCTCGGGTCCTTCTGCCTCGCTCTCCTCACTGGAGATTCTGCCGTGGACGAGAGGTGAGGGGGCTCGAACACTTCCCTCATCCTGCCGCTGCTTCTCCTCCTCTGGGGTGCTCTCTGACACAGCTGTGGACCGACTGCGAAACAAAAACATTCAACTTGTCTATTATATATAATTAGAACATTCATTAGTATACTAATGCCCACAGTCTTCAACCCTTCAGCCTCTGAAAATGAGGTGACCACATAAAATTGACAGTAATTAGTTAAACAGTAAAAAGGGAAGGTTACTGAGGACCGATATTAACTGGTAAAGGGACGTGATTGGGTCAATATTGAAGTATTAAGCTCCTAAAACAGTGCTGCTATCAGTATTTATGATATAGATTGTGTACAGTTGTGTACGGGTCACTGCTTAGTTCACACTACATAACATTCTGTCTTGTAATCGGTTTGATATTTGAGTGTCTGGACTGCTTGGCAACAGGGTCACACATAATCTGACAATCGACAAGATTGTCTGATTTTCAAACTACATTTTGTTCCAAAAACACACGAGAGGTGACAAGGTTTGTTTTTTGAAAATGGACGTCCTTAAGGTCCTTAGGGTAGTGTGAGCTCCATGCTAGCTTTTGGAGCTAACTAACTACACTCCTTGGAGAAATATTGTCTAATGGAAGAAGTAGGTTTTGGCACAATACAGATGCACATGCATGAGCACAGGCACGCAGCGCCAACATCGCAGTGACTGTTTGTGGAGGATTCACCTTATATGTGGGCAGAACAGCATGCAAAGTCCAGATAAAGAGCAGTGGAAAAATATGTGACTGTCTTTTAGATCGTGGATACCAGAGAACAATTTAAAAATTTTATTATGAGATGAAAAAATGACTGAATCTGAAATTACAGGTCACACTCCATAGATCGGGTTAGTCAGGCGTGCTCAGGCCCGGTTAGACTGGAGCGGTGTGAGTGCAAGGCCAGTGGGGGTGGGCGGAGGGGGGACAATCGTGCCTCAGCACAGTACAGGAGTCTGACTTGGTGTTTTCAACATGAAAACATGCCCAATAAAAGAAACAACTTTTATTAAATGATAAATGATAAATGGACTGTTGGAAAATGGACACTCCGCTAAGCAAGCCTCAGTAAAGTTCACTAACCTGAAAGCAGGGAGGCTGGCCAGAGGTCTCCTGCAGTGCGGAGCCCCAGCGTGCTCCCTGGGGGCCTCGGGGCTGGGGGAGCGTCCAGTGGAGGAGCCTCCCTCCAGGGATTGGGCCCCTTTCTCGCGAACCTTGGTTTTGAGTTCTGCCACTAGCTGGTCAAAGCTCTTGCTTCGGCCAACCACCTTCCTTCGCTGGTGGATGGAGTGAATCTAAAAAAACAAGACACAGTATAAAGACAGTATTTCATTTTGATTTTTTTTAAAAACTTGTATCTGTTGAGTGTTACATATTTGTTGACTTGCTCAGGGGGTTCCCAAACTTTGACCCTCATATAGCATTAACCTATGCTGTTGCAAAATGTCTTAAATTGCAGTTGTGGCTCTTTCACAATGGAGTCATCTTTGGTCTTGAGGTCTGATGTTTTATTTTTTTCTTCTCAGAATTCTTTCTATTTCAGCATGAGGTAGGTCGCGAGTTTTCTGGGGCACAGCAACTTTATCACACATCAGTGTCACTCATAGCAGCTGCTTGTTTCTGATGGGCTTGAATGGTGTGTGTTGTTTTCTGAACTGAAAGATTGTCATTGTGTGAGTAATAACATCTTAAGACATGTTTAATGTTATTGTCACTAATAATGTTAGCTGATGACTTCTAATTTTGTTACAGTAGTCTATAAATGGCTATCTCTGGAAAAATAAAAATAAAATCAAATTGTGCCTTAAATTTGAATGTCAAGTTGAGTCAAGGATCTGAAATGTGACACCTCTGGTGCTCATTATAAACATTACCCATGTAAGATGGTGGACTGTTATCCCATCATATATTACATAATAATGACACATCTAATGATCTATATCTGTATATCTGTTCACCTACAGAGCAGATATCAGATGCAGAATGTTTTCATGCAGGTCTTTCCCGTCACTCCTTCCATTTCCTGTTTATCAGCTCATCCTGTCATTGGATGCAGCCTCTCACACTCACTTCCTCCTTCACACACCACCCTTCATATAAGAACTCTTCCTGTGCTGGGAGCCATTTTCACCACTCTTAGTCAGGGCTGCAGCCACTATAGCTTTTCAATCAACTGGAAACATTTACTGTGACACTGCATTGTTACTGGTCTATTTTCACTTACTTACCACGAAGTGTTGTTTAATTATTTTCTGACTGCAACTTTTTAAACAATGAAATGCAAAATGTGTAATAAATCCAACTACATGCCCATACCTTTACACAATACAAAGCATCTATGGTGGACATGAGATTGATAAACACTTCTTAAAGAGACAGCAGACAACTTCCACGCCTCTTGGTTCCAGGTGGAATTACAGTTTGGCCACTTTCATAAAGACGCTGCTGCAGTAAGACGCAGGTGAGGACACCGGTGCCGCGTGGCTGCTGTCCAAAGCAAGAAACCCTCGTAAAAAATCCTAATTTGATCAAATAACCTCGATCTCAGTGCTATGAGTGGTAGTATAACGTAGTTACTAACTGATCTAGTAGAGAGAATGCAAACTACATGTGGTTTTTGAAGCTCCTCGGGTCCCACAGCTCCCTCATGGAGTGAATGACCATCCGAGGTTCACTCTTTTTTATCACTCTCCTTTGTCGCCTGCTTTTGTTCCTCTGTCAACAGGAATCATTTTTTCCCGCTAGGTTGAGTTGCTTGTGTGCATTAGACTGCTCCAACATCCATTATTTCCACCACTGAAAATAAACACTGGAAGAAAGTGAAGCCCTTCCTTGTACTGACTGCACAATGGGTTCCTCTACGCTTATTTTTTCCACTAAATTTTCATCCAGGTGACCAAGAAAACAACATGGTTAAAGCAAGGATAACATTAGACCGATAGAGGTGTGGAAGGTGTCGTTTTTCGATCACTATTACACTGAGCAATCAGTTTTAACCTCATAATAAAACATACAAGCCAAAAATTAGTCTATTTCCACTTTAAAAAGCAATTAACTCTGTGCCTTAATTATTGTACAGCTATGCAGAGGGATAAAAATACAGCAGGAGGTGAAAATCATGCAGCGTTCCCAGTGTTTGACATTTTGCATTGACACTATGGCAGTGTTATCTAGCTTACATCAAACTCTCATTTTCCCCAAAGAAGCTGTTAAGCCTGGTGGGAGGCTTAGAGTCTGGACTCAGAGCGTGCGCCGCAAAATTTGTCCAGAACCATCTTGAAATAAATGTGGACTGCTCCGAGTTTAAAACCTTTTTCCCTACGTTATCATTAGTCATCATTAGTTCCAAGAAAAAAAATTGATGGAAGGCTTTTACCGTATTATCACTATCAGTTTCACTAAAGAAAAAGCTTTGTGACATTCCCACATAGATAAAATACGAAAACAAGACAGAGTTTGTCTTGAGCCCCCAAAATCACCGAATCCAACCCTTCCCTGCACACAGCCAGACTCTGAACTCTGCATGCGGGCTGAAATTCACACACTCTGGTATGTGCAGAAATAAAATGAAATGAATGCAGTAGCATGGAAATTAAGGGGCACTCCCTGTTTATGTAACAGCAAAAAAAAAATACTATTCATAATCCATCCGAAGTTCAATTCCCTACAACAAAAAAACACCCAAAAGACAGAGGAAATCTATTCCAAATGTATCTGACACTTCCATCTGTCTTACTTGCCATTTATGTAAACTGCAGTCAGTCATGTATTTCTGTATTTTTAAAATCCTTTAAGGGCATCACTTTGTTGTCGGGCACTTCCATCGCACATGATCCTTTCTGCACCACAGATGTATTTCTGTTCGCTTCAACTGTTTTCAGTGAAAAGTAATGAACAGACTCAAACTCACAGCCTGCATTCCTGCTAAGAATTTTTTTTTGTCCAGAAAATAAGTTTTTTCACTTGTAAAATCTGTTAAGGTCAACTTACTGAAAATAGTCATACCAGACTATTTTGGATTTCTCACCATTACCAGGGATCGCTCCTACCCTCGACAAATGTTGTTAAAACTCAATCATGTGTATACTTTAGTAGATGTCAGGCTGCATTTTTAAACCCCATTCACTGCCATTCATGTTGAAACAGGATATAGGAAAACTGAAGGACACGTGAAAGTTGCTGGGTATGGGTAATTCACCCTCTAAAGGGAACATCTGCGTTATTTGATCAAAAATTGCTGAGTGTGAAAGAGAGGGAGAGGGGCAGACGGAAGTTATTACGCCTGGGAAAATAGTTCCTCTCAAGTGATGCCTCACTGGCTCGAATATTAGCGTGAAAAAGGATTTTGACACAGACATTCTCCTTAACTAACGTCACACAATTTCAGGTACTTTCTGTCATGTTTATTGAATATGGACAAAATGTAAACAAACAATCTCTCCTTGATAAAGCTATGTTGGGAAAAGGGTTATTTGGGGGTTTATGTGACACTGGTTTGGTCCTTTAAATCTCTCCACTCATGTCCAGTGAATATAATTCCCTCTAAGCATAATTGTATCATTTAAAATAGGCTAAAACTAAATTTTTTACATATCCTTTTAGGTTTGGCTGAGTCCATCACCAGTTGTTTTTGGCAAATCTTTTCATTACTTTGCTCATTTAATGGCCTGGTGGTTAATTAGGAGCCACTATTCAGTGACTTAAAGCCAAATAAAGACGCCAGCAACATTAGAGAAACACACCCTGAACAAACAGCTGCAGATTCAAACATCCACCTAATTAAAACTTTTTAAAACAAAAAAGTAAACAAACCAGAGCTCTGCTTCAACTAATAAATGGCTCCAAATTGTTTTAACTGCCTCCAAATCACTCCTCCAAAGCTCAGCATCTGTCTGTCAGTGAACAGCAGCTCTGTACTCGCTCTTCTCACCACAACCGCTTTAAAGCCTCAGCATAGTTGTGAATTAGGGTTTTATTTTGCATAAAACAGAGATGGTGACTGTTGGGAGTTTTACAATGACTTAGTTCAGCAAAAGAGCTTTCACTGCTCCACACAGAGAACATCAAGAGAGATAAAAAAAGAAAAAACTGAAAAGACATGAGTATATGAGGAAGAAGATGTAGGGCAGCAGCGTGTGTTTGGAGCTTACATTGCATGTCAGGAGGCGAGTGCAGACCTTCTTCCTGTCTGGGTCAAGGACGCCGCAGTGTTTGTCTAAGTCACACTCCCTCTCTGAGGACAAAGAGAGAGCATCTCAGCTACATCATCACACAGGCAACAGAATATAAAAACAGGTCTGTGTCTCCATAACCTCACAGAGCAGGCAAAAATGCAGACAGACTAATTATTTTTTTTAAAAAAACAAAACACATTTAATACATTTTGACCAGTATGGTGTAGGTGTTTTTTTTAACACTTTGAAACAGTTAAACAAGAGGAAATTCACAAAAAAATTTCAGTTGCTCATCAGAAAAGACACACTTCTCCTTTACACAGGTTCCTGTTTGTTACACTTTACAGCCATTATCAGAACCTGCAGCATCACAGGAAGGGCTCTGACACACCAGCATGACATCGTCTGTCGCTACAGTTTTCGTTGTGTGTTCAACAGTGTTGGTTTTAGTCATCCTTTATCGGTGGTTTTCTGGACGAAATCAACATGCTGAATAGGCATCTTCAAAAGAAAACACTGACTGGCTTTTCATGTACACAATACAATCACGGCAGTTAGACTTTTTCCTTCTGGATGACTGGACTGATAAGTTCCATCAACAGGTGGAACTGTTTAGAAAAGAGCTGAGTGAAGTTTTGATCATCAAAGGTTTCATTTAACTCCAGGGCTTGACACAGGCTCTGAAAACCCTCCTCAGCCTGTCACTACAGCATCCATGATTTCAGTCTTTCCTTTATCATTCTAAATCTTTAAGACCAAATTCTGTCAGCATCACTCAGTACATTAACACACTCAGTTTAGTCAAGCGGTTAAACCTCGATTAGGCCATTTAATTTGACTACTGTCATTGTCCAAGTATACAAGCGCTGAGGGAGAATCGATTGATTGTCCGACTCCGCTACAGTCGGCAGCAATATGCCCCGTTCAGCTGGTTGCTGTGGGACCTTCTTCCGGTTAGCCAAAGAAGCTACAAACAAGTTAGCAAACAGCCATCAGAATGAACGTAGAAAGGTGAAAACAAGGATAACTTTACAGCGCTGTACACTTCCTATCTACGCTTTACTTTTGGTCCAAATTCAGCGTACACGTCTGCTTGTGCTCACGGGATTCTTCCCGGCTTTCTTCTACAGATTTATGCTATTCAAGTTCTGGGTCAAAGACGCCGCAGGGGTTATTGATCATGCACAGACTGCTCACGCCAGTACGGGTCTTTTTGAGGGGTATACATGCAGGAGTAATTCGACTTCCGATTGCATTATCTGTGTGTGTTTGCTCGACTTTGAGAAATTCAATTTAGTGCGATTTCAGTCGGTCTAACGTGTTTACATGCATTTTAAAAGTCTTAGCTGGATTATCACAATAAACTGACTTTCTCTAACGTAATGTGAACATACTGACTGTCACTTGCAACTATTTATTGAAAATATTCTTGAAGCAATTATACTACGAAACAGTGTAAGTGCTGGTTAGCAAAAGCTGCTTTTATCCAGGGTTAGGCTACCTCCACCTGCTGGTCTGGAGAGTTATCTCTTACACAGGCACACAGAGGATATGAGCTATTTGGCCGTCGGCTGTAGTCTTTGCAGTGTGTTCAAGTGCAAGTCTTTGGTCCAGACAAAGGAGACATGAGGTGATGCAACACTTGGCCTTCGTCACTGCCTGTACTTGGTTGATGACTTGGTGTGTCAAGGTCTTTTAAGTTTTGAAAGACCTGAACTCTTTTGCTGGTATAGCTGGGAAGAAGATGCAGAAGGCTCCGGCAGAAAGTAGATGCCAGCAGATTAACTTTTAAACATGAACACCACAATTTATAGTGTTATACAATACAGTTCTGTCGTCGTTTTGCTTATTAAAAGCCTTCAAACTCAAGATCAAAATACTCAAATTGTTTTGCCTCTACAACCATTCACCTCAACGCAGCTCTAACACTTTTCAAGTAGCCAAGCCCTTTTTGCTGGGTGGCCTCAAAGTCACATGTGAGGTTGCAGTTAGCAACACTTGTCATGTGCCTCGGATCTTAGCATCATTATGTGCTAAAACAACAAGACTTCCAGGTATATGAACAAACACTGGTGAAAACACTACAGCCACGTGTTATCCAGAAAGAAAGAAAGGGGAAAAAAGAAAAAAGAAAAAAATTCTTCATATCCAGAGTATAAACTCCAATTGTACATATTACTCTTTAAGGTATATATTATATTTTAATTACTGATTAAAATTTCCTCTTACAAGTAGAGACAGAACTTGCTTATTTAGGAGGTAAACATGATCAGTACAACAGACTTCATGATAAGAATCCACCCTTACTTATTTTTACTCTGTTAATCACGTTTTTACATTTGTACTCACTGGAGGCCACTTTGTTGTAGGGTCTTGGGATTCGGTGACCCGACACTGCACAAGCCAGGGAGGAGTCCTTCCTTTGACTCTGGGTGGGTGGCCTTTCACAAGGTGAAGGTCTACCAGGCGGTGTGCCTCCATGCGGCCAGGGCGGATCTCTGAGTGATGGAGGAGGAGAGCTCATCGGAGGTTCCAGAGGTGGCGGCTGCTTGAAAACCGACGACTCTGTGTGGCTGCTGTGCGACGACTTCTCCAGTGGGGAATGTCTGAGTGAGGGAACAGCAAAGGCTCAACTTTTAGCACTGCAAAATGTAAAATATCTACTGAAATAAATGTTATCCTAAAATATATGTTATATATATATATATATATGTACAAACTTGTTTCTGTGTAGTTTTTCACGTAAAGAATCATACTGCATGTTCATAGCTACAGACTGATTTGTTGTTTAGAATCATCGTTGGCTTTTGATCTGATTGGCTGAGGTCAGACACTCTGAGACAGCTTACAATGGTCAGTAAAGAAATTATTAATATTTAGTTTAATCTGTTGGTTTGTGTTCTTGGTTTTTTTCTCCTCCACAGGGTTTACCCTGTAGGTTTCGTGTCTAAGGTTGGTGTGTGGGATGTTTTTTCAGTCTTTAACTCAGTGCATGTGAGGGCTGATTCCAAAGCTCATCTATCCAGCTATACATTATATTTGTTCATATTCAAAATGGCAATGGTGAATTTTTTCCTCAGTTGCAGGCCCATGATATTTTAACTGAAATATGAAGCAGTAAAGTACACCACCAAAGTTGATGATTGATTTCATAGTTTCTATACTGTGGTTATAAAATGCAAAAAAATCATAGCTTACAGTGAAATGGTCCTAAAGCCTGGGACACACTACACGACCTGTAAAGTCATCTGCTCTCTTGAATGTTCACACTGTGCAACTGTCTGTCCTGTGGCGTCTTTGAGTCATCGAGGTTTTCAGACTACGTGATCGCCAACAAGGAGCTACACACCACAAGATCCTTTCACTGAAAGGGGCCTGCGATGAGTGTGTGAAGTCCCCTTCCGCTCAATGTAGTTAAATATTGCGACACCGTCTTAAACTGTAGCTCCAGTACGACGTTAATGTATAATAGCCTACCACCTGAAAAGTCAGCATTAATGATAATTGTTGTTGTTGTAAAATTTAGGGCTGTCCTGAATAGCTTTTTTTGGGCTTTGAAGCTTTTGTGACAATTGATTGATCATAATCAAATATTTATTGCGACTAAGGGGCAAGGCTCTTCACAGCTGTTAACTTTAACGTTAGTCTGCTTGAATTTGTACTAACATCCTCAAGCCGATGCAAACTCTGCTCACTCACTGTCGCTTGCTCTCTGTCAATCATCAATGCACGGGCTTTCCAGAGATAAAATAACGTCATGATCATCCACCGTTTTAACGTCAGCCTCCAGCTCGTCCATCCGCATCTCATCTTCAATTTCCTTCAGCAACATTAACTTCAGGAGATTTTCTTTCTTAGCTGCTAACATGGACAGCAGCTCAGTTAAGAGCTCACAACTCACGGTGTCCTTGCATAGTTCCTCTTTAACTACCCACAGCAACTTCGTTTGACACTAGCGTAACTCTAACATTACGTCTTTGTTTCAGTCTTTGCAAACATTCTGTCATTTTATCCATTTTCCGGGTAACGTTAACGTTTCTTCGTTAGCTGGTGAACCACCTACAGCTACCTTTATCAGCTGATAATAATCTTCTGTTCCGGCTTTCGGCACCCAAAAAAATGAGGACTGTAACTTATGCAAAAAAATATCAGAAGCTTCACGTTTCATAACTCCACTGTTTACTGAACATGTATGAACAAACACATGGCACTGGGATGTTTACCTCTCCTCTTTCACTAAAAACTTTTTTCTTCTGCCATTTACAATTCACGTTTTGTCGACTCGATCGCTGGACTTTACCTTACCGCCACCCTGTGGTTTAAGTTAGAAACTGCGTATCTTTACTAATTTCGAGGGAAGAAACATTCAATCGAATATTACTTTTGCTGTCGACTGCCAAGGCAACGATTGAGGCTTTGAAGCATTTGGGTCAGCCCTAGTAAAATTTAACTTAAACTATGTTTCATTCAGTCCAGCTTGCGCTCTGAGAGAGAGCAGCACTGGCTGAACAAGAATGAAAAGAGAAGAAGCAGTGATGAGAAAGCCGGTGAATCAGAGAAATAAAACATTATTTTCTGATAGTTTCATGGCGGTTCAGGTCCAATAAACCACTTTGACTCTAATTGCGTCTGTTTGGTGAACATTAGGCTTTTTTAAAGCTCCGGTTTGCGGGCCGTTAAGCAGGTTAGGCCACCGGGAAAACTCCCAGCACTCCTGATGGCCAAGGTACCTGCACACCTGTGATTGTGCCAGATATTTGGCATGCCAGATATC
>JAQFJA010000012.1:30489389-30506551 GCA_029874485.1 Naso brachycentron | reverse complement strand
GATGGTGACTTAAGAAAAATGACCATTTGAAGAGTTAAAATACATGTGTGAAGGCTTTCTGGACATCTCACTTGGAACTTCATAAATGCTGTTTATAATTCCCGGCCAACAGAAAATCCCTCACAGATTGGTCAACAGGTCAAACAATTACTTTCTTCACGTTTTTCATTTTTCTTTGTTCTATTTTATACGCGTTTTAATCTGCGTTGCCTTTTTTCAGATGAATACTTCTTAACATTCTTTAGTACAGACTTTTTCCCTTAGCACACAAGTAGTAAAAAATGACTCTTCCCAAAGAAATAAGTAACTTGCAGGGATCTGTACCAAACAGATATGTTTTCTTAAATCTGTAGAATATGATGTGTAGGCCAGGGCAACTCTGTAGCACCACAATATTTGGATTAAAATGTTATTTTAACACACAATTCTCCTTTGGTATAATTACGCTTCCCTGCGATGTAAGAATTGCAGTGAGCCATATTGCAAGTTTGCCTGAATTTCAGTTTGTTGTGCAGCCCTAGTAACATAAAAAAACAAAGATGAATTTCTTTGACTAGGTTTTTTGAACCTCCATTTTGAACATAGGGCTGTCACATTGTTTACATGTTGTTTACCCTGTTGTTATGGCCTAAATATTTCCCGAATAGTGATAATATCAACTTTTGAGGGGAAAAAAATGCTACCAGACGAATGTATCTTGAACTTTCTTTATTGTGTGTTTATCTTACAAAAAGAGCAACACTTAAAGGGATAGTTCAGAAGTGGGGTTGTTTGAGGTGCTTATGTATAGTCAGTGTATGACCCTCTGCAGATAGTGATAGCAGTGTCACTTTAAGGATAAGAGGGGAGAAGTCATTACTCCAGAGGTCAGCGTTGTACCGCTGCAGTAGGGGTCAGCAAAGAAAGTTAATAGCAATGCTTCCCTAAAAAATCAATATACATGCAATTGTACGCTAAATTTAGGATTTTTCATGGCCTCAGTTTGCTGCCAGACTGCTGTTTATTTTTGGCACTTTTTTTCCAACAGTAGGTCCTCTGTATATTACAATGCACACTTGCCCTAGCTTCTGTTGTGCACCATATCTCCCCACAAAATCAGCAGTTTGGGTCAGAGTGACAGCGGCTTATTCAAGAGACACAAGAAAACAAAGATGAGGCGTTGATGACATGCCATTCACTGTGAATACAAGAGAATACCTTTATGAAGCAGAGCATACAGTAGAAGACCTTTTGCACATGGAGAGGGAACAGGCCGACAGTGAGGGGAAACTTCTGGGAAACTAGAAACCAGTCTGAAGTCAGAGAAAGAGCGCAAACTATCTGGTGGCGCAGATATGTGAACTGTAAACCATGAACACAGACCTGGAGAGCTACTGCTGCCATGAGTGTGACTTAGATACAATGCAACTTGAGGATCTTTCTGAAACAGAAGATGTGTTAGCTGTTAGTAAGGTCAATCCGAGGTGCAGTTACAAAATGTACAGCCATTTCAGGACAGTAAAGTTTGATTTAAGTTTGGTCTCACTGCTGTCTGTGCCAAACAGCTCGCGGGTGATGTGGTTCGCGGCAGAATGGCGGAAGCCAGCACGAGCAGGCATAGTAATATTTGAGGAACTCTGGTTGAAAACAGTGTGTCAAAATAACCAACTGCCTGGCAGCAAACTTAAGTGGTGAAAAAATCCAAAATTTAGGGCACCATTGAATGGATATTTATTTTTAAGATAAGTGTTCATAAATGTGGCCTGAAATCGTTAATCTGCTGAACCTGTCTGCAACGGTACAATGCTGACTTCAGCTGCAGCGACCTCTGTGTTAGGCTTGTGAAGCCGGGTACAAAAAGAGATCCAGGGTATGAAGAACTTACCATGAAGTACAGTCCTCTTGTCAAAGAACCAGAGATTTTCCGATACCATTTTATTTATTCCTGATATCGATTCCAATACCCAGATTTAGGTAGCAGCCGATACCAAGTACTAATCTGATAGCAGCCTAAAAAAAATAACAATTCCTTTCAAACGTGAAATATAATCATAATTTACTGAAATAAAAAGGTTAAAATGCACACTATAAAACAGTAGTGCAACAGCAAAAACTAAACTCCAGGAAAATCTAATTCTTTACACTGCTCTGACTAAGCTAACTGGGAAGCAGCTGAGTACTGTGTAGTGACTAATAAATCACTTGGTATTGGATCTGTGCCAGACTGGGGTACTTTCTGACACCGATAACAGAATTTTCGGTGTCATCGGAGGCATTTTTCCCAGTACTGATATCGGTATCGGAACAACTCTACAAAGAACAGCTCCCCCATCTGGTGCTTTGGTACAAACAAATGAAAAATAGAGCTGAGGGAATGGACATTTATCCACAATGCCACGACTGCCTGGAGTTCAGATTAGCACCTGGGTTATTAATCCTGAAGTATACTAAAATCCTAAATCCTAAAATGATAGTGCTTCCTGTCGTCTCTCCCTAGCTGCAGTTTTGCATCTAATGTAGTGATTTTTTTTTCCCACACAACTGTTGTGCTTTTGACTGAATCGCATTTTTATCAGCTAACTACATCAGAAGCATAAAAAGCCCAAGAGTTTGTGTAAAACATATGATATAATATTGCCCTTGATTCTGTTAAGTAATTTGTTTATTGGTGACTATACAGGCAGAATAAAATTTTCTGTGTTTAACATTTTTCAACAATAAGCTACTAATTGAAAACAGACAAAAAAAGTAAAGAGAAAACACAGTTAAGATAAAGGTGTTCCTCTCTTATAGTAACAATGGTGACACACGACAGACCCCCCACCACACACATACATACAAATACATAAACAAAACATATGTGAATTGATTCATTGCCCTTAAGAGTAATGTTAAGCCACCAAATATGTCATATTGTTGATGTAAACATAAATATCCGCTTGGTTAGAAAATAAAAGAAGGTCCAGTTGCCATTTAGTGTCAGTCATCCCATTTGAGACAATGTAAGGCTTCTTTTGTGAGAAGAATCATTGCAGGTAGCTTCTTGGTACTAGCTTTCTGTTTTCAGCCGTTTTATAATATCTGTAGGGATTTAATGTTATGGAGAAGGAATTCTCTTTCTCATGTGTCGCGTTGGCCTGTGTTGTCAGGGAGAGTCCTGTTGGCGAAGAAGAAGAGAACCACCAGCTGGGTTTAAAGGTCGTGACTCATCATTTCAAGACGCATACCAGCATTAGTATGACCAACCATGGAGATGACTGCTACTTCTTTTACTATTCGACCTGCACTAAAGTAAGCAAAGTTTGAACACAGATCTCATCCATTCAAATAATGTGACCATGGAAGGTGCCTGGTGACCAGGAAGAAAAGTCTTAAAATTTAACTTGGTTTCATTTGTTGTGCAGGGGGACAGCTGCCCCTTCAGACACTGTGCAGCTGCTATGGGCAATGAGACCGTCTGCAACCTCTGGCAGGAGGGACGCTGCTTCCGGACCGTCTGCAAATTTCGCCACATGGAGATCACAGTAAGCAAATTACAAACATTTGTTTTAAACAATAGAGAGCTCTACAATATCTCCTTCAAGCTTTGCCCACTCGAGGCTTTGTGTGTTTCGAGTGGCCATTACCGAAGGGTAGAAGAAGTCTCCCTGCAAACCTGGGCCAGGAGCTCCTCTCCTGACTCTGGACCTGCTGGGAGGAACATTTAATACACCAAAAAAGACAATTTAGCCAACAAGTCAGTGTGCGACAGTAATGACATTAAACCCTACATTAACCCTAACCATACAGTTCTTAAAAGAATGACCTTAATGGGAACCGATATGAACATTTGTTACTTAAAATACTAACTGAAGTGTCTATAAATGGTTGGTAAGCTTCATCTGTCTTTTTCCAGCAGAAAAATAAATCTGTTCCTAAACTTGCCTTGAAAATGGGGCTGTTTAAAATGTTCTTCCTCCATAATTTCAGACGTAACAGCTCCACACTTCCAGCCGAAGGGAAGACCATAGCATGTGCTCAGTCAAAACTTTATTCTTCTCACTTCGATCATCATACTGCATTTTGTTTGGAGAAACAATAACATCTGTGTACAATCGTTTAGTAAGAATTAAAATCTTAGATTTAGAAAAACATTGAAATCATCTTGTACAGTTTTTTACTGTCTTTTAAATTCAGTTGTGCTGTCAGATGCTTCAGGCCAAATCTTATGGTCACATTTGATTGAAATGGGATAATTTCCTCCAAAACTTGCCGTTACAGTTTGTTTATTTCTTTCATTAAAACAGAAAAACCGAAAGGAGATACCTTGTTATTGGGAGAACCAAGCGGCTGGCTGCCAGAAGCCACACTGTGCCTTCCTCCATGAAAAGCCCCGTTACATTGACGGAGTGTTTTTTCCACCTGATAAAAGTGAGTTGGCTTGATCAAGCAAACATGTTAAGAACTTAAAATCTGGGGAGTTTTTCCTTATTGGATGTCTGCCTGTTAAAGATGTCAGTGATAACCGACGTAGTTCTCCTAGGTCAAACCAAGAACGAGGAACAGCAGCATGAGGAACCGCCCCCCCCACCGGCTGCTCCTCTCCCCACTGTGACCAATCCTCAGCTAAGAGGCGTCATCAAGACAGAAGCTCTGGAGCCAGTGCCGAGCCCCACCCACCCACCAGTGGTGATTAATCCAGCAGATGATGATGAAGATGAAGATGGTGAGTTGATTTTTAGTTGAAAATGATTCCTTTGACTCTTTTAGTCCTCATTTGTCTTCAAGAATCATGTGTTTTTATGTCTCCAGACCAGTTCTCAGAAGAGGGAGAGGATGGTAGGGTGGGGCCTTCTCCTAGAAAACTACCCAAATCAGGTGAGACTGTTGTCTGTGACTGTGGAGACTAAACTTGGAAAACATAATTCATCATAATTTGTGACCAAAGCTGTGCTACCCTCAATTCCTGTGTTTAAGGGGTAATGTTGTGTCTTGACAGATGACTCACTGAACTTTGGAGTGAGCACCCTGGAGGAGATTCGGTTGAGAAAGGCTCTGAAGGCCAGCATGAAGAAAGCTTGCTCCCCCATTCAGAGTGTTACCTCAGCCAGCGGAGAAAAGGAAAACGTCCTCTCATTTTTTAGACCATCCCCGTACGAGGCGAGAGACGGTAAATAGCAAGAATTTAATTTGATCGTCCATCATTTTAAAAGGGTAGTTTGCATTATTGGACATTAAGGTGTATAAAATAGTTGTCAGTAGTGTAGTGGATGTGAAGCTGTTGACCTGCCTTTGAAATCCCATAGTCGGAGTTCTGGCCAGTCCAAACGTAGAGCAGGTAGTTCCATCAGGCTTCTGAGGTCACAGCATTAGAACTTTTTACTCCAAAAAACAACATCCATCCAAACTAGTTACATATTTGAAACATAAATCAATTGTCCTGGAGTATCTGAGACATGGCTGTCACCTGGTACTATTTTATGTCTCTGGTATAAGTCTGTGTTGCAGTTGGCCTCCTCACAGGTAATGCAGCCTATCAGCTGTTTCATTTTGATTGCGCTGTAGTTGAAAGCAGAGTTGGGCGTCAGAGGAAAAAACTCTCAGTGGAAATAAGCCTGCAACTTCTGCTTGCAATACATGTGTATGAAGATTTCTAATTCCACAGGGGGAAGTAGGCAGACTATTTTTTGTCCGCTGTTGCCATGGTGAATCATAGTATGCAACTCCAGTAATATTGGCTTTTTATAGTCACGGTGCATGCACTTAAATCAGAGTGAACCTTGTCAAAGTTAATTGAACTGACTCAAACTAGCTTGAACCTGAAACTCTGAGTGTGAATCAGTTCGGGGTTAGGCTCGGTTAATTGAACCTCCTCTCTGAAATGGACCCCAGTTCTGGATGTCTCGGTGCTAAAAATACACAATTCAAATACACAATGTCGTAGTGATAAAAAAAAAAAGATTCAAATGAACTGATAGTATTGCCACCGTTACTGTTAGTCTTAAAAAGACACCAGATCATGTTCCCTCTTCTAACCCAAGTGTATTTGTTTTTGAAGAGATTGGTGGACCGAGAGTCAGCGTGGCTGAAAGGCTTGGAAGGAAGATTCCCAACACTGGTAAATTTGCCCTTTTCTTACCCTTGTTCCAGTGCTAATGATATTAAGTGAACAGATTAGAGGAAAATCATGACTTGTCCTTGCTGTAGATGTTAAAAGTAGAGCAGGTTTTCCACTGAAGAGAAGTTTGGCTGAACGTCTGGGCGCAGTTTTGGATACAGATGATCTGTTGACGCCACCACAGAAAGGTGAGTTTCATTACAACCTGTAGCCTTTTACCCCAAATCATGCTGATGACAGATCATGTACATCAAGGTTAGAGAAAAGCAAATTTGTGGCTATGAAGAGTTTGTGCAAACTAGATTTCTTTGTGGGATTCATGGTTTACAGTCTGAGATTAATAGTTACCTTGTAAAACCTTAATTTTTTTTCTTCTGCAGCTTTGAAGCCTGTTAAGGAAAGACTTGGATTGTCTGCTCGATGTATTTCTCCCACTCAGCCAGGTAAGAAAAACAAAAGAATAAGAGCTTGACAGTAGGGCAGTATCATTTTGAAATAATTATTTTGACTGATATTGCAGTTGTGATATGATTTTCAATATTAGAAGGAATGATATATTTTTGATAAATAGTCTCATTTTCATTGAAAAACATTGAAAAGATTATAGTGTGATTTTTCCAGGGATCTTTAAAAATGTTTTCTTTAGTCTGTAGAATATGATGTGTAGGCCAGGACAATTCTGCTCCATTAGCACACTGTACGTCGCTTGAAGAACTTGGTAACTCCAATTTCCGACTGTATTACACTGTATTACACTGCAACATTATTATACTGTGGTCTGACTCCTGAATGTAGGGTGAGTGTTTAATATTTCACTTACGGCTGACAGGCAATAAGACAAAATGACGAGACTGAAGGAGCATAAGTGGCAACAACAAACACGAGCATTCGAGCCCCGATCACTACAGACTAAACATAGCAGAGCACCGAGTGCTCCATCAAAATAAATCACAGTATTTGTCATTGTTTTGAATTGCTGCAAGAATAATAAACATACGTTTGCATTAAGCAAGCATATTTGCCCACCCTCATGTTGATAAGAGTATTAAAAACTTACAAAAATTTCCCTTCAAGGTACTTTTAGAACTGGGAAATTAGTGATTAATTTACAATTAATCATGAGTTAACTGTGCAAATCATGCAATTAGTCAAGAGTAAATGTTGTAATCGATTGACAGCACTAATTTTGACACACATTTCTGAATGAACAAGTATTCACCCTGCTGTTAAAACATCCCCGTAGTCCATATTGCAATTTCTATAGATTCAGATGAATCAAGCAGCCCTAGTTGATAGTATTGATTATTTTGTCTGTTATTCATTAGAGCCCAACCGTAACACTGATTTGTCAGTATCATCAACTGATATTGACCTATTGGAGATATATCTCTATTGACGTACATGTTTTTTAACGTGCGAATATTAAATTTTTTATTTTATTTTATTTCTTTTAAAGGGTTATTTCACAATTTTTGACAAAGGACCTCGTTTTGGACCTACCCAGCCCTATTGATAGAGACCATTTTTAGCTTATTGTATGCAGCACACAGTTTTGCTCTTTCGCTCTTAACGCTAGCACAAGTCAGTGGCCCCAGCAATTTTCACCACCAAATCCCAATAAACACTCCACAGTGCAGAAAGTTTGACTTCTAAAATTATTCTACAAACACTCGAATTGACCTCATGACCTCTGCCGGCTATCGTCATATTCAGCTTGCTTTGGATGCAGTGTGGAGTGTCTAGTTGGAGTTTGGTAGCAGCTTTTGCTGGGTCCTTGACTTGTACCAGCATTAGCATTAGTGGCGGAACGGTGAGACGACAAAACTCCAGTATGCATGAAATGAGCTGAAAATTATCTCTATCAATAGGAATAGCACTCGGTGGGTTGAAAATGAGACTCTTTGTCAAACATTGTGGAATATTCCTCTAAGACTGGAAAAACGCAGCAAAATCACATTTTAAAATGTGATTTTAAAATTTTGTAATTTGTGGTTTGTCCATTTAATTTTCTTGCTCCTTGATAACAGCATTGGCCCCAAAAACCTGCATTGGTTGGGCCCTTGTAGTAATCATGCATATTGATTAAAAAATATTTCTTTTGTTTATTAGCTGAGACTAACTCTGAGCCAAAGAAAGTTCCTGAGGAGATCCGCATCAAAACTCTGGAGGAGATCAAACAGGAGAAGGCAGCAAAGTCTCAGTTAAAAGAAGGCCCCTCAGTTGAAACCAGCAATACCAAAACCAGCAAGGGTGTCAAGCGAGCCATCACCGTAAAAGACAATTCTGTCTCCCACATCAAAACGTTCTCTGAGATCCTTCACGCGAAGAAGAACAGGCAGGAGGAGCAGCAAGAGCAGGCCCCGAGCCCAAAGAGGGCCAAGAATAGTGTGGAGTCTGACACAGCTGCTGTTGGTCCTGAGGCAACAAACTTGGGGGAGGTCAGAGTGAAGACTCTAGAGGAGATCCGCAGGGAGAAGGCAGCAAGGATTCAGGCTCAGCAGCCTGTGGAGCCTGAAAACAAGAAGAACTGTGGTAATGAGGAGAATGGTGAGAAAAAGCCTCGTCTGCTCCGCATCAAGAAACTGGTGTCCCAAAGTAAGAAATCTCTTTTTACAATTTTTTTTCTCACTGTTGCTGTTGAGTTACCACAAAGAATGTTTGCACAATAGTTGTAATTCTGCTGTTGTGACTGTCTTGCGTACCACATTTTTTAATTTCTAAAATGAATTCTATGTTGAACTCAGCAGGTAACAGTACAGGAGAGAAGAGTGCTGAAGTGACAGAGAAGCCAGTAAAAACTCACACTGCTGCCCCTGAGGTATGATGTGTAACACACTGCAGTACTGACTGTGGTTGGTTGGTTTGTATTCTGTTGACTCCAGGTGACGTTAATTGTCCTGTGTCTTTGTAGACCAGTGATGCCAGCTGTAACAGTGTCAAGGTGAAGACGTTTGAGGAGATCATGCGGGAAAAAAGGCTTCGCAAGCAGGAAATTGAAGTGCAGGCCAAAGGCTCAGCTGAAACAGACCCTTGCCAGAAACCGACTGCTGAAGGAGCCCTGAAGAGGAAGGTTCCTGCCAACGTCAGTCTCACACCGCCAGGCTCATCATCACCTTCATCCACCACTCCGGCCCCTGAAACGACCCCTTCCACCCAAAAAGTTCCTGTTCGTAAACTGATCGCCATCAAATCCAAGGCTGCTTCACCTCTGAACGGTAATACTACTCCTCGTACGAGAGGTGCTGCTGTTACCTCAGTCCCTGTGAGGCAGAGCTCGTCTCCACTGGAGGCTGAGGGCGAGTCCCGCTCACAGAGTCCCACCAGCTCAAGGGAGGTCCCAGACAAAAACACAAGGAGCTCCACCACACTGTTACCAGCCAAGCAGGCCGCAGCAGCCCCTCAGGCTCCTGCTGCAGAGACCCCTGCTGCTGATAAAACAGTGAACAATGAGCAGAAGAAATCCCCGGAACACACTACAGAGACCAAAGGTACCGCACCATCAAGTCTGATGTTCAAACATTTTGCAATCTATATTTCTGCATAAACCTAAGGCCGCCTACCTTGACAACGCTACCATGTTGTCAGCTCTCTACAGGCGCCTGATTTCTCAAATGTCAAGGATTTAATAAAAAGGAGAGCTCTTTTAAAACTGTGCTTCCTTTTCAGTGAGACCCAAACTGAATGTGAAGCCATCTGTCGTGAAGCCTGCAGTGCAGGTGAAACCAGGCCAGAAGAGAAGAGGAGCAGAGCGTTCAGCTGTTGCTGCAGTTAAACCACTGAACAGTGCCTCTGCTGTGCTGGAGGAGCCACTGCAGGAGACGACATGCAGAGACAGACCGGTACGTCAGCATGCCCATATACACATATTAACCTTGTGGAAGTTTATACATGTGGCATACATTCACATTCTTCTGAAGGTCGTATAAAGTCAGAGATTGCCTAATTTGTTTAATTTGGCTGTTTGTGCCCTGAAACTCTAAGCAAGTCAAGCCGAGTTTGAGCTCAGTGGTTAGTCTGCTGCTTTAACAGCAGGAGGTCGTGAGTTCAAGCCTCATCTGTGCCATTCTCATAACTCCTTCTGAAGGTCACGTAAGGTCATAAACTGCCATTTCTGCATAATCTGCGATTTCTGCTTGGACCCCAATCATTGCTGTTTGCAGATATGTTTGTTTTTCTGGAGCAACAAGACCTTTCAAATGTGTCTTGATTAATTTAATGGGGAACTTCTCATATTTTTTTATATTCCACTTATATTTCCTTTTTTCTGTCTGTTGTTGTCTTTTCATGAATTTTATTTTAACAAACTTCCAAAAGTTGTAGTTGTATTGTTATTTGTTTTATTGATACATTTCTACTAAACATAAACTTTGCATATTTACATGTTGGTTTGAATGATTAAATATGCACACTTTCACTGTTGTCTCCAATATATCTGTTTCCTTTTGTATTTCTTCCCAAATGTAAAATCATATTGTCATTTAATGTAAACTAGTAATGTATAAAGTGTAGTTCCATACTGTAAATAACAAAGGGACTTCCATTGTCAGGTGTTCGCATCTTCCAGCGCCGAGACTCAGCTGAGCTCTGCAGTTCCCTGCAGCTCCAGCACCTCGATGAATTCAGGCTCCAGCTCCAGCCCACTGAGAGAGGAACTCCAGACTGTCCCCGTCTTCAAACAGAGTCTGAGCCAAGACACCAAGCCGACTGTCAGTGTTGCTGCTGCCAGAGAGGCCTGTACAGTCCCCCAAAGGTAAATGTCTACACAGGGCTTCAATTTCAAATATGAACTCTTCACTTGTTCATAAAATCAGTCTTAACCAAACAAATATCAGGAGGCAACTGTGGGAAATCACAGATACTTTTAATTAAATGTTTAAGTTATATTACAGAATACCACCAAAACAGGAAGAAAGTGTGATTCAGAGCAGTCAGTCTAAACAGCCCTTCCTCAGAAATGAAGGGGGATTTATCAGTATCATAAACTCACGGTAAGATAATCCCCTGGTATCAAGTCCACGGCATCGATTTTATTGCGTTTTTTTAAAATTTATTTTGTTAAAGAGAGAATCAAGACGCGAAAAAATACAGCTTATTATTATCTCTTTTTTTAAACTTGCATTGCTTTGTTTCCTGTATAACAGTGTTTCTCAAACTATGGGCCGCAGAGCATTGCCTACCAGTCCGCAGCACCAGCTCGTCAGATTCAGCAGCACAAACACAGCTCGGTAGTCTGTCATTGTTGTTACTGTTGTCCTCCTACTCACACATGGCTACTGAACTGAAAACATAACGTGGATGTGCAAACTGGGGCTGTGACATTGGATTTAGGCATAGATGTATCCACATGTATGTATCTGAGAGATTTGCGTACTCGTTTGGTTTCAGTGCAGTTGCCATTGTTTCCGTCTGAATGTAAGGTGAGATGCCATCTCGTGGTTATGATGGCAGCCTGCCATGCTCCACAGTTGGCTTGTTAATATCGCGGTAATTGATTTTTACGATAATTGTGACAGCCCTACCATCACATGTCCACGATGGTACCGAGGCACTTTTGCCATCCTGATACTGCAAAATTAACAATACCGTTACATCCCTACAAATGTACTTATTTGTTTAAGAAAAAAAAGAAGACTTAAAATACATCAGGGTTGAGTCATCTTTGCAAACTTTTCCACTTAATTTGCATACAAGTGAAGTGGGTGTTTTTTTTGTTTGTTTTCTAGAAAAATGAGACAATCCCAATAAATTAAGTGGGTTTTTTTTACATTTAAAATGAATGTAACATCGCTCATTTCTAAAAATCATAATAATAATAATAGCCTAACTTTGCATTTCAGTCCAGTCCTGAAGACTTCTACCCAGCCCAAGTCACGAAGATTAAGCGCAGCTGCGACTCGCACCTCCAGTGCCACTGCTTCCACCTCTGCTGTGGATGACTTGGAGAAGCTGATTGATGAATTCACTGGCGACCATCTGGAGGATGAAGACGTGGACCCTTGCATCGGAGAGGACGACCTGCTGCAGGAACTGTCAGAGATGATTGACAGTTGAGGAATCCATTCAGCACAATCAGCACAGTACCCCAAATTGTCACCCACAACCTTGTTTTGTGACTTTATCTTTGCAAGAAGTGAAGACCGTCACCTGTCGTCTAAGACGAAAGACAGTTCTTTTTCTTCAACATTCAACTCATTATAAGCTTTGGGTTCATATTTGTCATGTATCACATTTTATGCATCTTCTCTTTTTCATGTCCTGCTCATTTGATCATTTAATGGCCCAGGAGTTATTCTGCATAGCCTAATTTTCGTTTTATTTTTGATCATGTCTGTTCATGAATGTTTTCCAACATTTCAGGTCTTAAAAAGAGAGGAAAAAACAAAAAACTGCCCCACAGAGTGAAGACCATACTCTGTTCATCTGTAATCTCTGGAAGTGAAATGTTGGGAATGATGGATTTGTCATTTTAGAGATAGTCATGTCTGTATACTGTGTATGCAAAGTGAAGAGTAATCTCAATATAGAAATAATGTATACTGCTGCACTTACAGTAACCTGGCCTGATTACTTGTGTTTTTTTCTTCTTTTTTACCTGTGAGTGAAAAAGACTGCTCTTGCCCAGCGTCTTTCAAGATATTGACATTTAAATGGTCAAATTTGCAACTTTATTTTCATAATGACCCTGATAACAAAGCTCAGGTCCAAATCTGTTCATTAGTCACGTTACTGTTGGAATCATTTTATTCATCAGCTATACATGGGTTAAAGATTTTCCACTGGTCGTATGAATTGCACCTTCTGCCTGTGTGTTTTTTCATCAAGTTTGACTGTTATGTGTGAATTTTGTTTTTAGCAGTTCTTTTTTTTTCAGTGGGCAAACTTTGAAACAACTAGTCTGGGATGCTCTCTGATATTTGTGAATAACCACCTCAGGGAAAGTTTCTGATGTTTATATGTTGGTAATAATCATCTGCAAACACTGTATTTTAGTTCCTCAGTGCTGTCTGCAGTTCTTTCCTCTTTTGCATTAGCATTGGTTTGTCATTGTGCTCTGAGAAAAGAATGTATGTGCTCTGTCCTGACTCTCACAAACTTACCATTTAGTCACTTGTATATATTACTGTGTAAATAAAATAATTTCAATGACCAGTGGAATCAACTGCTGATTGTAGTAAATTGTAATTAGCCAATATTTTTGCCAGGTTTGAGGACTGACATAGGTTGTCAATACATAAAAACAAATTTATTGGTAACCGTTTTTTCAATTCAGCTTGTAAAACAGCAACAACAAAAAACCCACCATAGTTCAGGTCTATCTGTTTCATTCCACACCACAAACTACAATAAGGTCAAATTGTAAATATATAAATTAAATTAGTAAAATAACTTCAAGAATGGGCAACCATGACACTAACTGCAGCAATAGTAGAATTATGATATTAGTATAATATCAGAAATATTAGAACCAACTCTCCATATAATACACTTGAAGAGAAGTGCAAACAGAAAATGACTGTACAGTTAAATCAACAGCTGATTGATTGCAGGCCTAGACCAGAGGGCTATTCAAATACAAATTCAATTGGGCCAGATTTGAAAACCAAGAAATTTAGCTGGGCCAGGCATTTTCAGCAGCTGGTAAGCAACAGGTTTATTTGTTTATTAAGATCCCCATTAGCTGCAGCAGAACTACAGCTATTCTTCCTGGGGTCCAACAAAATTATATGTCCAGTAAGAAGGCAAATAAATAAAAATAAAGAAAAGAAAAAAGAAAAAAAAAAGTTCAAAACTCAAAACAATTTAAAATCAGAAAACAATTTAAAATCATCAAAACAATTTAAAATCTAAATCACTGTAAACTGCCAAGTTGCCACAATGACATGACATAATTAAACATAACTTTTTCAATTTATGAAGTACCTCCCCAAAAAAGACCTAAACACACACAGGCATCGGAATGTTACTGTCAGTAGATGTAATTCGCTGTTGTTAATGGTTTAGCAAATTTTTTGGTTAATTGCTGACTTAGGGTGAGGCTGAAAAGTGACTTGAGTTTATTCCTGTTTAACCCAAAACTAGGAGAGAAAATCTTCCCATGTAAACATGATTTCAGGCAGGGCCTAGCAGTCCTTTGAGAAAAAAGGTAATAAAGACATTAAAAATGCACAAGAGGGTCTGTCAGCCCCCCCCAAAAACCCATCTAGGGTTCAAACTGCACTTATTCCACTCTTGGAAGGTGGTTGGTTTGGCTCAGTGGAAGGGAATTGAAACCATATTCCCTAATGCATGTTGAACAAACTAAGGTACTTAGAGTAATTTCATCTGTGGCCAAGTTAATGTGCTCACAGCTGATCTGACAAGAAATCACAATCAGCCTGAAGTCAGCCTTGCAAACTGCCTGGCACCTCTAATAACTGTCCCGTATGCTATTATTACATGGTTTCAAGTGCCAAGTGCTACGCACAAATAACACATAGTTGCACACTGTTTTTTTTTTTTTTCATTTTAAAAATACCAATTTTTAAGACAAAGACTCAAACATAGCAGGGCTTTCAGGTTGACGGCAGATTGTGTACGCAGTGAACAAAGAAAAAGTCCCCAGATTGAGGTCCAAAGGCAAACCAAGCGCTAGCAATACACAAACCGCAGACTACAGAGTCCCTCAGGTGAAAAGGAACTAAGCCAACAGACATAAGACAAATCAAATACCTTAGATGATTCCTGCGTGTGGGGGGATAAAATCTCTCTACACAGTTATTTCAGTGACACAGAGAAGCAGCCATTTCGAGTAAGAGGAAATGAGCTGGCATGCAGGGAGCACGGACACAGACCCCTACACACTTAACACACATTGGCCTCTGAGTATGTTTGGCTTAAAAGCTGAACTCTAGTCTAGAGGCAGAGCAACAACACTGAGCCAATTTTTTATCAGAGTAGCTTGAGGGTTTTTTTTTTTTTTTTACTGCTGCAATGCTGGTGCCAACACAGGAGGAAGAGACGTAATGGTTAGCCATTCAAGAGCAGATGCAGAGCTGACATCAACTTTTTGGAGCACTTATTCTTCAGACAGGTTAATTTACCTTTTAATTGTCCTGGCACAAAAGTCACTTGTGCAGGTAAAAATGTCAACATACTTTTCTTCATATTGTTTATGAATTCAGATTTTAGATGAACAAACATGTGAAAGCTTTCAGTCAGTCATCCTAACTGCCCATTCCAAATATACAATTGATACCTGATTGTCCCATTAGAGGAATCCCCATCCACACTGATGCCATATTTGTTTTTGTGCAACAACTCTTCTCTTCAATGCTCAAACTCACCCTGGCAGGACTTGCCGGCCTGGCAGTGGGTCATGTGGTTCAGGACGTTCTTCATGGTGCGGCAGTGAGGCAGGGCGCATGCCCTCACCTCACCGTTGGCCTGCTCCCGTCGCTGGCACTTGTGTGCATGAAGCAGCAGGACCAGCTGCTGCTGGATCAGCTTGCGCTTCTCAGGGTCAGCTGTGGGGCCTGCCGAAGATACTGCCACACCTCCGCCACCAGCAAGTGGGAGCATCGCCGCCTGCTGTTGAGGCTGCTGCTGGAGCTGCTGCACGGTTGATAAAGGAAAAAGGACAGACAAATTATTGAAATTGTGATGGCTACGATCTCTTTGTTGTCAATATTACAGTTGTAGAAAGGCAAAATTAATTACACTCAGTACAGCCCTATCAATACATTTTTTAAATATACTGTCATACAGCTTTTTATATCTAAAAGGAAGAAAAATGTTTGGAGGAAACATCAGTCTCAGTCAACTGGAAGTGTGTGTCCCTGTCAATGTTTGGTTTATAGCAGGTGACTGACTGCCAGTCCAATCACAAGAATCTAAGCTTTCCAACAGTGTCGCATGGGTAAGCAACAAAAATGCCAGTTCATGTCTATTTAAAAATAAAACAAAACAAAACACTGGAACAACAGTTTAAAGAAATCAAGGCAGAGCATTCATGGGAAACTAACAGGGAAGATGAGTTCTTTACTGACACACACAACTATACTCATTAAAACAACATGTGTCTAATAACATCTGTGTTGTCTGTATGATAATGTCCGTATGTGTGACAAGCACCAACCATGTTTGGCACGCTGGTGACAGCGGCCCCTTTCAGCTCATTTGGGAAGGGTGGTAGACTGTTGGCAAGGGCAGCCTTGTTCTGAAGCTGCTGCTGAGGGTTTAGCTGCTGGCCGGGCCCCGCGGCACCTTGACCATAGGGCTGGGCCCCAAACGGACCCCCATTGCTGCCCAGGCCCATCTGAAATGACAGACAGATGACAGAAAATTAATGTAATGTGTTGGAAGCATATTTTCACAGAAGAAGAGTACAGTCTATTTTGAACTCCTGCAGGCCCTGATTATGGGTTATGACTGACTTACTATTATTCAATTATATTTCTAAATCAACATGAATGTACCATCTGAGGTTCTCCCTTTATTTTACTGCCAATTTGTCACTATTTGACCCCTCTGCCAATGCAGGCCCAATGGGAGCTCTGCCAGGATCACTGTGCCTGTTTGGGTCTAAATCAACCCATGTTGTTGCACCATGACAGCCCAGACACAAGCTACTGACATGAAGAGTTTCTCTGACATTTGACAACAGAAATATTTCCCAACTCTTCTCCTTCTCATCACCTCCCTTCTCATCTTAAGCTAATTCATAGCAGAGGCTACAAAAAGTGGAAGCCCGAGAAACAACAGCTAAAAATATTAGCTGCTTTTTCTGCCCTTTACAAGAATACAAGAGAGGGCAACGGAGCTGAGAGTACGAGTGGGCCACAGAAAAAAGGCACTGGAAAGCTTGATTGACAGAAATACAGCATTTTTTTCTATTTTTTGACTGTTCGCAGCAGTTACATTTTTGTGCTTGACTGACGCGCAACATTACTAGTATATCTGTAATTGAATCATACATTTCAGTTAAGGGCCACTGGGAGGATGCATGGACTCTTGCTGAGTCAAGACCCTCACAAAAAGCAAACACAGATGATGATACCTTAGACCATGGAGTTCAATTTTAACGTGCTCTTTGTGTCCTGGAGCTGTC
>JAQFJA010000012.1:30358756-30373434 GCA_029874485.1 Naso brachycentron | reverse complement strand
TTACTTAAAAGTTTTTAAATTTTCAGTAAATTTGCGAACAAGTTCAAGTTGTGTCAAATTGATCAACCAATAATCGTCGAAGATATTTGTCATTTACCTCATTAAAAATCCTTTTTTCGAATTTGTGAATCTCAGAAAATGAGAATCTAGATTTCCATGTGAGTCAGTCTTTTTCACCACCTCGACTGAAAACCAAGCTGGTTATTAAGACAATACTTCCTGACACACAGTAGCAACACTGTTTAGGAAAGTGATTTTGTATATATTTTTTTTTAATCTAAAGACCTCTTACAATGCAATCTTCAGTTTTTATTAGCATCTGTATGTTTTTTAAATGACTATTGGAAATATTGCTGTCATTATTTGTTAAATTTCAGTGATGATATTCATAAAAATGTCAGAGTTAGAAAATCTGGCAGCTGTTCTTTGAGATTGTACTGATATATTTCTGAGTGTACTAACCGTAACAGTTATTTTCACAGCACAAACCTCTGTCTCCTACGCTTTTCTGGTTAAAATCTGCAAACTGAGTATTGTAAAAGAAGATAAACACTTTATTGTTATGGATGGGATCCTCAGCAGCACGCCATCCTGGATATTAGTTTTTGGGGCAAACAATAAGATGTTGGCTTTTCTGCAAAGAGCTCTGGGATGAGGACAAATTGTCTGATGTGTTACCAGCGACTCACAACAGTCCAGAAAAGTTCTTAATGTCTTTCTACTCTTTTCTCTTTTCTCCTGTCCCACCCTCTGTGTGTGTGTGTGCTCTGTGTATGTCTCCAGCTTACATAGACCAGGTAGACATTGCCACTCAAGGCTGGTTCATTGGTTTAATGTGTGCCATCGCCCTCATTATACTGATCCTCCTCATCGTCTGCTTCATCAAGAGGAGTCGCGGGGGCAAATACCCAGGTAAGGCATGACACTGTGGCTTTGATGGAGGTCAGCTGTTTGCCCCACAGGCAGTTTCATATGTCAAGTGCCTCTAAATACTAGAGTACCAACAAAGTAAGAAGGATTTGTTGCTGTAAATCAGAAACAAAATTCTTCCCACTGTAACCACTGAAACGACAAGAAGTGTAAAATACTGAACTGAATTAATTCAGTTTACTGAATTTATCATGAAAGCTCAACAATGCTCGAAATCTTGTTTTGCTCAACCATTATCACCACTGCAACAGAATTTGAAGCTCTCTGATTGGCGATTTTTCCCCAAACTTTATAGTTTTTCTCTGAAGTTATTGATAAACTGAGATGGCTGACTTTTGAACAGCCAGTACTTTGGTTATAATGAGGCATAAAGAGAATGATTTAATCACAGTCTGTCTTCTTCCAAACTCATGTAAACTGACGCAGATGTTTATGGGACTAATGTTGAAGTATGACCTGTTATATTTGGAGTGATAGCTAGATAAGCATTTTTTTTCTTTCTTTTTTTGCAACAAAGTTGTTTTGGTTTTTTTTGGCAGTATACAAGTGTAAATTCCATGCTTTGAATTTACATTTAGATCATTAGTAAACAAATAAATTAGCATATTAAATGATCATGTGAGTACATTTGTGTATATATGCTTGTTGTATGATCCCATTTATTGTTGATACATGTTTCACACTTTGGTCCATTACAGATACATTACCGTAACTGTTGCAGGTTTTAGGGTCTGGATTCTGTTGTTAAAATTCTCGTTAACATTTAAAAAAAAGTTTTCTGTGTCAGGTGTATTAGTTAGTAGTATTTTAGTACTTGTTCTTTTAACTGCGATAGTGCAAAATATATTCAATATTTTAAATCTCTGTTTTTGTTTTAATGAGCTGACAGGAAAATAAAAACTACAGATCATCATGGTGCCAAATAGAAACGGCCTGTGATTATTTTATAGTTTGAGAATAGTTTCTGAGTCATGTTAATGTTTTGCAGTTTCTATAATGTCTAGGTGGTGGCTGCGTAACTGGTTTCACAACATGTCTAGGTGGGTGTCTAACTGTGATGTTCTAAAAAATAAGAACTAACAGCCACAGAACTAAAGAAGGATCATAACAGAACAGTGACAGACAGAGAAAAATGACTAATGAGGTGTTTTCACACATTAAGATTGAATCTGTTTTCAGTACTGACTGAAGCACTGACACACCTTACAAACTCAACCCAGTGTGACACAACTGCCACTAAAACAGGATTGAAGGTCCCTTCAGAAACGCACTGTGTTCCAAATGCATACAGTACTACAGTACGTCACTGATTACAGGAGAAGCTACTCACAGAAGAGTTTAACAGAGTCACAGTTAAGCTGGGCGTACACTGTAGGATTTAAATCTGTTTTTGACCTGATTATTGAGCCACACAACCCATTTTAGAGTCGGGCTGGGTCGTTTGCCGTGCAGTGTACACAGGGGAAGGAGAGGGCCAATTATCCACTCCTGAACAGCCAACGGAAGGTCGAATGAATTTCTGACATGTCAGAAATTTGGTCAGCCAACTCAGGCTCTCGCACAGTTGAAGCAGAGCAACGAGTCAATTTACCAACATCAGTGCCTTTTTTCTCATTGGGCCTGAGCGAAGTGGCAAACAGAGTGTCTGAATGCCATGGCGACAAGCAGCTGCACAACAAGGAAAAAGTGAAGGAGCTGTTCAGTAATCATAGTGTAGCTATTGTTAGCTATCAAATTAGAAGCAGTAAAAGTAGCTAACTTACCTTCAATTCTCCTTCGAGTCCATACGTGTAGGTTTTGGGGCACAGGATAGCACAAATTATCAAGGCAGCACGCTTCTGCCTTTGTTAGTATTGTTGCTAGTAACCAAACCTGCCTCTGAACTTTCAAGCAAATCTTTATTGACAATTGCCATTGGCCAGGACGGTCAGCGGCGGCCGACGGGCCGTTTTTACATGTACAGTGTGAGCACTCAGGTAGTGGCTGACGATCGGACTGTACAGTGTGAGCACATAAATCGTGAGCTTTGGCTTTACATCGATTTACTCGTACAGTGTGATTGGAATTAAACAACAGTTATAAAGTCATACAGTGTGCAGATATGCCCAGCTTTAAGGGGAAACATTCTCTGTATCTCAGTCAGGACCACTTACATCAAAAGAATACATTTTATTTACATTTGCAGCAAGTTAAATTTGGTGGTATGGCTCTGTTCTAGGAGTTCCCTGCCCTTTCATGAGTATACATGGAAAACCTAAGGCAGGGAGAGCAGGAGGAGACCCCCATGAGTACAGAACAGAGCAGGCATCACTGACAACATAACAACATTGATCAAGTCAGGCCCAGCATAAAACGAGGAGTTGGAATGGAGGTGGGTTGCAAGGTGGCTTGCAGAGGAAACAGCAGAACAGACAAGGCTACAGCAGGTTAAATAAGTTTAAATAATGTAAATGAAATGATCATCAGCTGACTGATCACCTGATTGCTGCGGATGGCAGCTCAGCTTGACTTCGTGGCCTGTCTGAACTACTGCTATGCTCAATTTTTGAACTTTTCACCTTCTGCAAGCATCTTGCATCACATCCTGTTAGTGCAAAATGGTGGACGTCTTAATAACTTGTACACAAATTGCTAAAGCTGATCATATTTGTTCATTTTGTAGTATCAGTCTTTATAAAGGATTTGGGGACGTATGGCATTGGAACACACGCAGCGTTAGTAACAGTTTAAACATCCAGTGTGTAGAATTTAGTGGCATCTAACGGTGAGGTTCTAGATTGTAATCACATTGTGGAGGAGAGCCAGTTCCCTCCGTAGATTGTAACGGCTCATTACAAGTTAAGAAAACGCAACTATTCACGTGATGATTATGCTCTCTTGCAGTGGTTCTCAAATTTGATGGCATGTTTTCCTTCAGAAGCCAGAAAACTTCACACACCCCCACCTCACAGTTTCTATCAAATATTAACAATGACAGGGGAACTAATGAAAAAGGCTGAATTTTCAATATCCGAGCAGTGAAGTAACTTTTAACTTTGTTTCTCCTATGTAAAACATGTTTATTTAATGTAGTTTCACTTCATATTTATCCTTTCACACCCCCTACAGTGTCTCCATGTCCCACAGTTTAAGAGCCACTCCACTAATCAAACATGCTTAAGACATTTTTTTCAAATGTTGCCATATTCTGTCAGCAAAATCCCCTAAATCTTACACACTGGATTTTAATAAGTGAAGGCTGAAACAACTTTATTGAACTAAATTACAAGAGGAGGACTAACAGAAGGATTTTATATCAGACTAATTCCAGGAACCCCGAAACATGTGGGTGATTCTGTTTATCAAATATATCCATTAAATCAGTGGAGCTCTCAGCAAAATCTTAACATATTACTTTTGTTTTTCTCTCCACAGTTCGTGACAAAAAAGATCTCCCTTTGGATCCGGTAGATCAGAAAGACCAAGATGGATCCTTTGATTACCAGTAAGTCTATCAAACAGCTTCCTGCCTGCATACAGCAGCCATTACTGAGATACATGAGTACCACCTGAGCCCAGTGGCTAGCTTTGTGTCAGCGCTGGCCATTGAAATGATTCACTTCAAGGTAATCTGAAGGTTTTCATTGGTTAAGGGGTTCTGTGGTGAGGCTGCGTAACTGCTACATCATATCATCAGGACATCTTGTGTAATTTTTGAAGACTCTGGCTTTGGGTACTGTAGCTGAGACTATGACAATTAATTTAGCTGCAGCACAGGACGAATCGAACTGATAGACTGGAATGGTTTTCTCTCGTTGTTGTCAAGGATATGAGAGGTTTTAATCTCTGTCAGAAAGACTTTGATCAAAGACGATTTAAAAAAACATTTATACTTTATGCCACACACAACAAGTCATTCAAGGACACAGAGGTGCCAGACTTGATTGATTTGTCAAACAGTTGTGCTTACAATTGGTATGGAATAATTGTGAGTGTGGCTCCATTCAGCACTAAAGTGGATACATTGAGAGCACATTTTTTTTCTCCAGGCTTCCGTTTTCTAATTCAGACCAAAGCTTTTATTTAAAAACACTGTCCAGACATTGACACATATTTAGGTAATGCTATATGATGACTATACATAAAGGTGTTTATACGACTGAACAAGAAATTCTCTTTGCCTGAAAGCCGGGGGAGGGAACATTTGGAAATCGAGCTAGCTGTGGCATGAAGCTCCTAAGGAAGCAACTCTGCTGCCCCCTACCACCCCCGTTTGCTCTGGCTCGCATTTTATTTCGTTTGTTGCTCTCTCTTTTAAGTCCAGTTTGCACCAAAGATTCAGGATGAGATGAAATGGTTCCAGGGAAAGTTGCAGCGGAGTAAACTGCTCCGTCTTAGCTCGACTCAAGCCGGCTGACAGTGTCGTCTGCAGGCACTTTTGTCAGCAGAGGCCAGTCTTAGAGCGTGAGGCACGTCACTTGTTTCAACAGCCAATCAGCTTGTAGCAATGTCACTGGTCGCAAAGAAGCACAGTGTATGATTGGCCAAAAATACCTCATGAATGTCTAGTACAGAGTACTAGAGTACTGAGTACAGAGCCAAGGAGAGGTGCAGAAGTGTAGTTTCATTTCAGACCATCTGAATTATAATATGCTGAGAGGTTGTTGTATTTATTTGCCCGATGACACCAAAGATAAAATGCCTACCTCAGCCTTAAGGCAGACTCACACCAAAATTTCGAATGCACTCTTTGTCGTGAGCATTCATACATAAAAAGACTGATTTTGATGTTTATGAAGCTTTTGCTGTGAGTCTGCCTTTAGTCAGCAGGTAGCAACGACTTGCAGTCAGCGTAGTATTTTATACCAGTGAAGTGGTCTGACAACAAAAACCTGTATTGTGTAATTGACTGAAGCAAAAGAAAAATGTCAAAATAGTCTCTCCTGCATTATCCAACATCTTGACTTCCATTCCGATGCCTGTTTTCTTTACTTCAGATACTAGATTTCTGTGGATGGTGATTTTCAAAAACTATGAGAAAAAGTTAAGTAAACAGCAGCATACACTTTATTTTGATAGTCCGCCTATGGATAATTTCTATATATAGTATTTGTAACATTCCAACAACAAATCAGCTGTTGATAATATTGCTGTCATAATTTTTTGTTGAATATTTGTATGTACTGTATAACATTGAATATTACTTAAACATTTTTGGAATATTTTCTGATTTTTATTCTGAATGTTTTCAGAATGTTAAACAAAGATTGATGACATTGTTTACTAATTAGGGTGAGGCTGAAGCGGTTACATAGTTGAATGTCAACTAATAAATTGTTGAAATGTCACAAATACTGTAGTAACTATCTGTAGGCGGACTATTAAATTAAAGTGTCACCCAGCAGCATTGTGTTTGACACTTTAATATTGTCTTAATATCTCTCTGTATCAGTGTGGACACAGATGTAAACTTTCTTGCTCATGCAGCTGAGGCACAGGCACAGTGTTGAGACAACCATTTGAAAATCATCTTTGTAAAAAACTGGGCATCAGCTATTGAGTCTTATGTAAAGTGGGCACAGACTTATTGTAGTTTTGCAGTGGATTATTATGAGAATAACATTCGTATCATACAGTATACATTGGGCCATATTCTGCCATGTGAGGAGGTACTGAATGTGCTGTAAAATGTGTGTGTTCAGTGTGTGTTGGTAAGTGAAATGTCTTTTGCTCCTTCCAGGTCCCCCTCATCTCCGTGACTTCACTTGTCTTTATGAAGAATGAGTGTCTCATTTTCTGTCCACTCTGACTAAATTTTAATCTACTTTCTAAATCCAAGTACATGTTCTAACTGAACTGTGTGAGCGTGACACTAAAACTTTTACCTTTAATTGTCGACACTCTAGTATTTAGAATTTTGTCTTTTATAGCATTCAGTACCCATATCTTTGTTTTATAAAGCCAAAGCCAAGGGAATGTACATATATACTTGATCCTATCATTACAGCCTGATATCATTCCCAGCTCTAAAAATACTGATAAGTCTGATACTTTGGGGAGCAGAGTGTCATACAGCAGCACAAGATGCCCTTTAGTGTCTGTGTATAACACACCAGTCTTTTAAAAGAAAAAAACTCTAATTTTAACCCATCTGCTTCAATTTTAGATGCTCTTAGCCACTGCTCCACCCAATGTAGTTAAAGAGCAACAAAGCCATCGAGTGGTGGCTCACACATAGCGCTTTAATTTAGGAGATCAGGGTTTGAGACCAGTGCAAAACTATGGAAGGCGAGTGTGACCATTGGTCACCACTATCTTTTTTGTTGGGTTGGGTCACACAGTGAGACGAGTAAGTCTCATAGAAAACCGCACAGCCTTATAGGGAAAATCCACCACTTTTCATTCAGACCTCCAATCAGTTGTAGTCAGTTAAAGCAAGAAATTCCTCAATTTGGCTATACTGACAGAGAAAGCTGAGTTTTCTGCTCACACGGCCGTTCTTGCAGTGCCTACATGCACCAGGATGCATTGCAACCCCCCTGCCCCCTGAGGAAAAAAAAAAGAACTCTCTGGGTCTCCAAGGTTGTTATCTGTTGCATCGGAACATTTCATTTATTTAATATTGTGTAATTTTCAATAACAAGGGTTTTTTTCTGGCTAGAACCAGAAAATCCTCTCAAAACAAACATGGTGCTGGTCTGCCTGGAGTACCAGGGGAAAGGTGAGGGGAGAACAGTTTGTAGTTCTTCCAGGAATCCATGATGTCACCAGTTCCAGGAAGAACAAGAGATTATGAAGCAGCGTCCTTGAGACACAGAGAGCAATGAAAAAAATATTATTGAGTTAAACAAATCCCTAATTCGGATAGACAGAGATAAGGTTGAAAATCGGCAGAGCTGCCCTTTAATAATGTCTTTATCTCTGCCATTATAATAATATAGGCTTTATTTAAGCAGCTGCTGGCTGATGCAGAGATGAGAGTTGATCAGCATATTTGATTATCGCAAACATGATGTTTTCCTTATGAATGTAGTCGTCAGGAAACAAAACTACACATTTATAGCTTCCCTTATTGTTCAGTTATTAATCCTCCCCGACACTGGCAGTGATCTTAAAGAGCCAAATCTGTGTGATTATGAGCCAGACACTGGCTTTCGATTTCTCCATAATTATCCAGTGATCCCAAGGTGAAGGCTATATCATGTGATAACCAGATAAATTATTGTGTGATAACCAGACGAACGAGTTTCGTTATCTCATGATAATGCATTACTTTATTCGTTATCTTGAGATAACAAGCCGTTGTCCCATGATAATGAGATGATTATTTTGTGATCTCAAGATAACCGAAAGAAAAAGAAAGTAGCGACTGTGGCCACTCTCAGCTTCCATACAAAACCAACAGTAAACCTAAATCGACAATCTTTCCCAAAACCTAACTTTGTAATTTTGTGCCAAAACGTAACCAAACTGTGACTCCCTTCCTCAGCTCCTTCCCTCAACCAAACCTAAAAGTTTTCGTGCCCTAACCAAATTGCAACCACTACACAATGCTCCTCGCACACAGACACTTCAGGGTACCTTGTTGCAGTCTTTGACTGACATATTAATGCATCTAATGGCATTAAAATTTAAAATATTGCTTTAAACCAGTGTACAGGGTAATTTCAAAACGGATGCGAAGTGCATTTATTATCACCTTTGTTGTGCTGTGCTGTTAGTCTTAATACTGTGTGATGTGTGTCCAGTGTGTGAGATCTGTTCTGTCTCCATAATGAGTTTATCATTAACACCATACCTGTCTCTCTCACAGTCAAGATCATTGCTTCACTTTCATTCTGACATAGACTCCAAGCCTGTTACTTTTTCCTTGAGTCCACTCAGCTCTGTGCGTGTGTGTGATTGTGTTTTTGTGCATGCAAGGATTTACATGCATGTGTCATATGGAGCTTATCCTCCTTCCTTCCTCTTCTGTTCCGACACTTCCTCTCTCTCTTGCTGTCTCCCGTTTCCTCACATCTCGTCCCTGTGTTTCCCCATGCTGAAATGGGTCATCTGTCCCTGACAGGAACGAAAACGAGAACAGGTACTTTGGATTTGGCACCACATCTCTCTTGGCCTGTGCATGTGCGGGGAGCAGATATGTCCCCTGAGCTGGGGAGAACGGAGGGTAGATAACGTGTATCTAATTTGGGGAGATCAAACAGAACAAACAATCTCATTAATGCATTGCTGTACCTTTTTCATTCCTGATGTCAACAGCATCAATCCAGCTGGCCTGAACTACTTTTAAAGCACTATCTGAACAATGTGTTGGACAGTGCTGATATCTTAGACGTCGCAGCGATTAAATATTCTGCAGAGAGATGGACAGGATGCAGCTAACCACAGCGCTTCGCTTCCTTTATGGGCGTCAGACTGTCAGTCAAAATATCAACCAAATGTTCTGTATGTTAACAATCTAATCTACAAACTTGTTCATTTAAAAACAAGGCCAGGGCTCCCTGCCTCCAGAGCCGTCTGGTTTCATGGTGGTCACATGACATCCAAGCTACACAAACAGAAATATTGTAAATGACAGAGTAATTAATTATTTGGTGTCTAATTTGATTGCAACTGGATCCACCAAAAACATTTTTTATTCACAGAAGTCGGTGCCCTCAGTCTTAAAAATAAATCCAGAAATATTTTTGCCACCTGTTTGAAATGATTCCTTGCTTGGACCGTATAATATAATCTTGCTGTTTACGTTCCCACAGATACAAATTAAATAAAATGCACTGCAGGGACTGTGTGACATTATCAGAAGCAACATGTCACAGCAGAAATGAGCTAAATCAGAATGTTGTTTTTGCTCTACAAAAATGACAATATACATTTTCCTTGTTTCCTTGACAAGACTTTCTTATTAGTAAATAAAACCAACAAACAGACAGGAAAAAATCTACAAGTGTTAAACACCTCAAGACTCAATAAATGCACCTTTTTTCCCCCCTAATTTTCAGCAGTACAGTAGGTTCAAACAGGGAAAATGTGACCAATGTGGCAAATGACACCCCCCTAATTTTTGACTTTAAAGAGGATTTAAAGTAATTCAGCATAAAGACTGAAGGCAGAGACAACCTGCTGGTTGACTCTGTCCTACAGTAAATAGCAGTCGAGCCTCATGTAAAACACACAGACCCATGGTTTCCTCTGCTCCATAGTAAAATAATAATAAGAATAATTTAATCTGTTTCTTTATTTGAGGCTGCTTTTATCAAGCTCAACACTGGAGCAACACTGACCTCACATTGAGGTCATTGATCTGAGTCTTGTCAACACACAGAGACCTTGTCTCAAATTTAATCTTGTAAATAAAAGGACAAAGAAGCATCCGAACCCTTTAACCACACAAAGCTGTTGATGATCAGCTGTTTAGACAGGACTGAGATACATGATCCCAGAAAGCTGAATGAACTGAAAGCCTTGAACCGTTTTTACTTCCAGCTAAGTCCTGAACATATTTTTCATCCCTCTAGAGGTTAATTGCATTTTTTTTTGTTGCCTCCACTGGCTGACATTTAAAAAGCATCCGCCACCAGATGCAGGAAGCAGGAAATCACTTTAGGTCGTAATGAGGCACAAAACTACAGGGCAATCCATGTTTGGCACAATGTGACACCATGAAGGAACTGAACTTTAACATTAGGCAATATGTCTTCTGTATAAACATCTCCTGTTTTCTCTACTGTCTTTAGAGTTCTGTCTTCTTTTAGAAGATCTTTCTTTAGTAGTTTTAATGTGCAGGACAAGAGTAAAACAACCTTCTTTCTTAATTTTAATTAAACTGTTTCATTTGCCGTCCTGCATGAAAAAAAATGGGATTTCATGTTGTACTTGCTAAAAGATCATAATAATTCTAATTCCAAAGATGTGCTATGCTGCCCTTTTCCTACAATGGACAATAACAGAACAGATCTATTCATAACTTTATTCAACGGTAAAACCTTTTTTATTGTGATGGATGGTTTAAATGTATTTACTTACTAAGATATTTGAATGTTGATATTTGAATGTGTCATTCATCATCTCCCTGCACTGACATTGTTAGACCTTCTTTTTTAGTATTGGTTAAAGCATGTCTGGTTATTCATCTGTCTCATGACTGTCTTTCTGTTCAACCCACCCCACTTTATGTCTGTGTTCTTTGTCACTTTTGGGATTTTTTTGCTTCATCGGTCCAAAGATCTCTACAAAGGTATGACAGGAAAAGAGTCCGTGGTATCACAACCTGAGTCCTCTTAATTCTGCTCTAAGAAAGGCTCATCTTCTATTGCACATTTACAATGAATTTTAAATGATTTTCTTTTAGCATTAGTCCATTTTTTTACATCGTCATACATTTTATTAGTCAAATTCAAGAATTTTAAAATGTTGTTAATCCAATATAGTATAATTATAAACTAATAAAAATAACTAGTGAATTAACAAGTCTCTCTATACTAGCCTGTCAAGGTAAGCTGAGGTACAGAAGTGTCAAACCCAGAGAGTTGACTTTTGGACTCTTTAGTCACATTAATCTTTGTCATTATCATGAAATTCTATGAACGCTGCAGACAAGTGTGCTTATGTTTTGTTATGCGAGAAAGGTTATCTGAAACTCACTCCCATCTTCTATTTATTTTCCCACCTTTGCTCTTCATCTCAAAAAATTCACCTAATCAGATAATTGAATCATTCCCAACTTTGTCCATCACATTTTAAAGTCACTGAAATAAAAGGCTCTCTCCTAAGGCCTCCCGGCTCTGTGAACCTGCTGGTGCAGTACAGTCAACAAATGAAAGGAAGCCAGGCAAATCCAACTGGGTGGTTTGAAAAGGACTCTGCCTCCTAGTCAGATTTATTTAATTAGCTGTTAGAGATGTGAAGTGGTACTGGTGCATTGAAAGACCAGAACTGGCTGGCAGAAGAAATATTTCATCTCAGTGAGACTTTTCCAGTTAAATAAAGGATTAATGAAAAAATAAAAAAGCTGTTCTTCTGTTTAACTGTATAGCCAACTTTTATTTCCCAGTTACTGTGCTGCTCATTTTAGTGCATATCGCATTTAATACATTGACGAACTATGAGGAAATCCACACACATTAAACAAAATGTAACCGTCATTATAAAACATTTCCTCTGAGGAGTTGCCTGTACTCTAATTTAAGGATATTTTATGATAACAATCACCCAAATGATCATTAAAAATATTTGACAATCTTTTAAACTGATTAAAATGAGAACAGCCACCTCTGTGGTTAATGTTGGTTTAGTTTTACATAACAAAATCCCCCAAGGGAAAGATCGTAGCTGTGGTTAACGATGCTTAAGGAGTCACTTCATCCAAACTTAAAAAACAAAACAAAACAAAAAAAAAAACAATACAAGAGATATTTTTACACTATGGAAGCTTTTTATTATGTCCATCATCTTGGGACAATAGTTTCAGAGATGAATGTCTCAAAACAGAATTGCAGCATGCTCTAGACTTCTGAGTAAAATGTCTCTCTAACACACAACCAAAGCAAGCAGCTAAGAAGTTTTAAACACCAAACAGACCCGCCATTCATTCATTCATTCATTCATTCATTCTACTTAAGATTGAACAGTAGGTGAAAAGCCTCCTGAAACAGACTGGCAGAGCTTCAGCAGGTGTCTGTTAATCAGATTGAAACAGTTTTAGACAACAACGAATATGATATAAAATATATTAAACATAAGGACTTTTCCATGACCACCATGTAAATAAGACTTTTATGACAACTAACTCAGTTCCTAAACATCATAGTTGTGGTTTAGATCGCTGAATCCAAAACAACAGAGAGACTGTCACTGTCGTTACACTTACAGACTGCACTGTGAGATCTCAGATGTCTTTCAATAATGATTCTTTTGTCATTTTAATCAATCGGTGATCAAAGATTATTCACATGTATCCACCACTTTCCTCATATATGTGCATTTTCCACTCTCATCATACAGTACATGTAGCATCTTTTCTTCTCTTCACCTTATGTCTTTTCAGCCTGCATTCCAAAAGTGTCCGTTTCATTTTCTGTGCTTATGTCACTTTGTGGAATGATAACGTAAATACTAGATTTTAATTTTAAACAGAGTCTAATGTGCTGGATTCCAATTGTGTTGGACTTTGATCTCGCTGCATCTACCTCGGTCTATATGTCGTCTGATCGATGGTTTCTAAAATGTATCAGGTGGTTTGTGGGGTTCCCAAAGTGTTTTTAGCATGGAGCATGATGAGAAGCTACAGTGGAGATTCTGTCCTCTCCAAGGGAATCTCAGTACATGATGTCTGATAACCTTAAAATGCATATTGCAAACATAGGAAGACAAGAGAAATCCCAACAGGAAAAAATCTCACTTTTGCATCCCTTCAATGCATTTCTTGCTGATATGCTAATGGCTTGATCTGAGACAAGAAAGCAAATGTTAGTCTGTAGCTCTTTTTCCCTGTGCATGAAATTCTCTTCTCAATGAAATCTGAGTTAGCAGACATGCAGCCATGCTCTGAACTGAGATCAAGCACAGCTCCAAAACTGGGGTGCAACTGGAGTTTCCTTGTCTAGATCTCACGTCAGATTGTGACCATCATCAAGCATGTGTATGCAAATTTCTTATTTGAAAGGAGAGTATCTGTTTTAGTCACCCTTGTCTGCCACAAAATACTGTATGTTTACCTGTTTGCTTGTTTTTTACAGTCCACAAGTATGCCATTCTTATGCTATACCAAAGTCAAGACAAGGTTAACACTGATCATTTAAAAAAGCTACACAAAGAGAAGATAATTACAAAAGCAAAGAAAGAAAGAAAGACTAAAACAAATATGTTTATATGTAATTTTTTTGCAGAGTCGTTCATCTAAAGTGCTTTTGGAACATTCAGTTTTTTGCTGATAAAACTTACTCCAGGAAAAATTACATTTCCTATAAAACATATCAGTGCAATTTTTTTTAAATGAACAATATCTTTAGGAGACAGGGTTACATTTAAAACATGGAGGTGAATACTTTTTTGTGTTCTGCAAAATCTGCTATTAAAGAAGTTTGATTTTTCGCACATTAAGTCTTGTAATAAGGAATTTACAATCATACTCAATATTCTACAGCATTATTATGACGAACGGCGCAGTAATGAGAGCTGGAGCTCCTTGCTGACATCACTGCTAACTGAAAACGACTGAAAACAACGGAGGAGAAGGGCATATCAAGTGCTTCAACAATCTGGCAAATAAAGATCATTTTAAAAGATGAGACAACCGCCAAATGTTTCCCAAATGGTGTCCTCTCATGTTCCAACACTAAAATACAAAGTTAAACAGCGGTTTATAAGCTGGAAACGGCTGTTTTGTTTGTTTCCCGAAGCGGCTGAAATAGCTAAATGGCTAAAGTAGCTAACACTAGCAAAAAGCTGTTGTTTAACTTGGTGTTTAAGTGTCAGTACATGAGAGGACACCACTAAACATTTGGCAATTGTCTCATCTTTTAAAACAACCTTTTTCAACAGATTGTCAAAGCACTTGAATTGCCTCTAAACCTTTGTTGTTTTCAGCCAGCGGTGAGGTCAGCAAGGAGCTCCAGCTCTCATAACTGCACTGGGCATCATAATCGGCCTTATGCTGTAGAACAATGTATATGATCGTAAATATCCCTGTTTTAAGGCTAAATGTGCAAAAAACTGATCTTCTCCTGTAAGTGTGGACCAAAGGCATCTCCAGTATATCATGCAAT
>JAQFJA010000012.1:30203003-30214639 GCA_029874485.1 Naso brachycentron | reverse complement strand
ACTATCGTGTACAGGGATATCAGTAACTTTAATAAGAAACCACAGCAGCCAGAGGTGGTTGCTCCATACTTTCCTTTATATCACAGGTGTGCAAAGAATTCTAACAATATACAAAAGATATGAAATATTCCCCTCTGTATTATTTTTCCTTTCACCACCTCCTAGTTAGCCTTTTGTACAATTGTGATTGTTTGGTGAAAGACACTTTGCACATATTATTTCACAGTCACAGTTATTTGTGTTGATACTTGGTCTGACAAAATGCTTTATAAATTGCGCTTCGATCTCAAATATTTTCTTACTAGACAGTATGAAGTCACAATAATCAATTGTGACTCAGACTCCAAATTCTATTCAGCCATGCTTTCCCACCCAGGAATTAAAACAAGGCTCAGCTGCGCGTGGCGGTCCATCTGGGCCTCAATTGATGTCGAAGCTGGCACTGACCCAGGGCCCCGGGCCCCACAGGGAGGGCCTAGGCAGGGTCGAGCACTCAGGCCTTTTCCTTCCTGTTCCTCTATGACATCTTCCTGCCTGGAGGGGAGGCCGCTGGGAGCCATTGAGCAGGGCTCTGCCGGGCCCTCAGACCTGCAGGATAAGCTCACACAGCAGCTTCTAATTAGGCTTTAGCACCGACAGGTGGAGAGAAACCGGAGAGTTGGGAAGCTTTATGCAAGTGTGTAGTTATTTGTACAGCCCCAGAGGACTACAAAGCAATAACTTTCTTCCAGAGGGGTGTGCCCAAAAAACATCACTTCAGAGGTGTTTTAAAGGATTCAGTTTAATCATAAGATCTGCAGTAAATCTCATGATTATCTGTGAGCCAGGTGTTGCACCTCACAGTATGATTATGAGTCTGTTTTGTGTTTTTTGCAGGGAACCATTATGACAGAAATACAGAGATGTAAAGTTTTGTTTTGTACTCAGATAGGCTAGCCCTCAAAATAAACACAGACACATGTTACATGCATAAATGCACAACTTCTATAGAATATGTATGCATGCATACATCTGGTATAGCAAAAAGGCTTTGACTGATATGCTGCACATGGTTCAATTGTTAAAAAAAAAAGCCAAACCTCCACAACACCTTCTTTGAGCAAAAACACTCATACTGTCGACATTATTGGTTACTTCAAGGATCTGAAGGATTTTGCATCTCATGCCTGTTTATCATACATTGTTTTGGGGCTAACCAATTACAAAGTAACGCATTACTGTAATCAGATTACATTTGCCTGTAATTTAGTAATGTAAGGTGTTACTACTGCTAATTCAGTAATCACATTACAATTACCAATCAAACAATTATCTAGTTACTTAAAGTTCATCAACTATTTTATGTTCACAACTTTGCTTTCAGTTTTGTTGTGTTAAATAACATGAAAGAGAGATCTTGTGTTTGTCCTCATTAGAATCTGGGTTTGTGCTGATGTGGGCATGTGTAAGGTTTCACTTTTTATTGTTGATTGGATATTAAGTAACAGTGCAACTACAAACTACTAATGTACCTAGCAGTGTAACTAGCTACATTTAGCAGTGAGTAATTAATCAAAGTAAAGCAATTTTTAAGTAACTATTATTGTGTAACACATTACTTTACTTTACTCTTTGCATTACTACCCCAACACTGGAGGGATTGTTTGGCATTTTGAGTAACTCACTTAAAGCTAATTTCTTACTTGCTCAGAGTTGAGAGAAGCTCAACACTACTTCACATCTGTACATCTGTACAGTAAAAACAAAGATAGAGCCGACAGCTGAGCTAAAAACTTACAGTAAAGGAACAATAATGGTGCCAGAGACTGGCAACCCCCCTCGACCCTAGAGGTGGCAAATAACATGTGCACAGCCACGCATACGCACTATGAGGCCTATGCAAACACAGGCATCATTACCGCACAAAAGAACAACAGCCTAACAGTCATATTCTTATTTTATAGCATTTTAAGAAAGAATATTAGAAAGAATATAACCAAAATGTATACAATAATAGGTTAAATATGCTGTATTAAATTATTTGTGTCTCGCAACCTCCACTTTGGGAGCCACTGAGATACATAACCTTACACTTTGGCTTTTGTACACATTAAACAAAAGTCCTGTATAAATTAATAATATCTGTATAAGGGCTGGTAGACAGATTTTGTTACCTTTGGTAAACCAGCTGTTTCCATTGTTTTCAGTTTTTTTGCTGGGCTAAACCAATTGCTGTTGCATTATTTTTAGTGCATCGATGTGAGAGCAGTATCAATCTTCTGACCTGATGCTCACAAGAAAGCTTATAACTTTTCTTTAAGAAACAGTGCAGTGCAGTTCTTTTCACTATGAAAAATAAAATCTTTAAACTTGCTTGAGTAGGATAATCCATCACAGCGAACTTATAACTAGTTTTGTCACATAATGTGATTGTTGCAAAGTAACGCGATGCAGACTTTCTAAATCAATCTGCTGGCATTCTTCCTTCCTCTGAATACTTTTAGTTGCTTTTGCGGCGTCCAGTAAAAAACTTTGATTTCTGGTTGTCTCATGCCTGTACACTGATTCTCACACATTGTGCCGTGCTGCTCTCTTCCTGTGATCTACAGCATTAATTCATCAGCAGCTGTGTTTGTCTGGTCACAGGGTGCTAGGTGATATTAGCTGTGACTGATCAACACCACATGTGGATCCCAACCTGCAAGATTTACTACCAGAGCACAGTCATGCCAAAGAGCCGAGCCCTCTGATTTCTGTATTTGCCTGCTCACAGGTTTTGAATAACCAAAACTTTGCATACAGTGTTATTCATTTAAAAACAAAACAACAAACAAACAAAAAAGAAAATTGGCAATTCCAGTTCCTGTTGGAAGAAAAGAGATACGGTGTAATTTATCAGAAATATGAAAACTCTAATTTGCAAAGTATAAAAAAATATCTCAAAAGAGTTGTTTTTCTTTTTTCTTCAGCTCCAACACCAAACTTCAAACTCTGCTGATCTTGTTGGCATGGCTCCAGTAATGTGCTACACTCCCTAATGGTCCCCATGAGTAATCATCAGTCACCACAATGGATCCAACAACACTAATTTGTGTCTTTCCTGTTTTCCCTTTACCTTTTCCTAGAGTTGACTCTGATTCATGCCTTCCTAACTGGCACTCCGCAGCTACCACCCTGACAGGGCTCTCTGTGGTCAGACACTGCTGGGATACAGTTATTTCAGAGAGTCCAATGAGAAAGAGATTGATTGCTTCCTCTGCTGAGATTCCTCAGCATTACTCAGATGAGAAGGTAAACCTTCAGTGGAAATCCCCATATAGGTTTCCTCCTTCAAGCAGTTACAGGCAGAATATGCCAGTAATGTTAAGTGTTTAGTTCTTTAGGCTCCAGCTGCCCTAAATTTACATGAACTCTGCATGTGGTTTACAACTTTTAAATAAATCAGGAAGACAGAGATCTCAAGAGGGCTGCAGTTGCAGAGCCTCTTTCTTTGCAACTTCACTAAGCTTGAAGTGTCAGTTCAAATAAATACATAAGCACATTTTGTTACTGACCCCTTAAAAAACATACGCCAATTTTTTTTTCTTTTTATTCGCCTCACTCCTGAGTTCCAGACAAGAAGATAGATACCATTTTTCTACTGTGGGTGCAGTAACAAGGAAATGACAGCAGAGCTCGCCCACTGCTAGTTAGCTTAGCTCAAATGCTAGTAGTCAATGGGAAGTCTTAAGTCATCAGATAAACTTTCCTACAACGCTAAACAGTCCTTTGTGCTTGTTTTGACTGGTTTACTTAGTACATTATGTTATATTTAGACTTAGATTAGCACTTTATGTAATTTTAGACTCAAATATGCGCCAGAAGTAAACCGCAGGGCTCATGTGCACCAGTAAACAGCAAAAGAAGAAGAAATACATACTAATGTGAGTCTAAAAGTAATATAAAGTGGTAAATAAACAAGTCACAACAAGCACACAGGACCATTTTGAATTGCTGGAAAGTTTATCTGATGACTTTAGGCAAAGGCAGGCTAGCACTTCCCATTGATTACCAGCATTTGAGCTAAGCTAATTAGCAGTGGGTGAGCTCTGCTCATCTCTTCCTTGTTGCTGCACACACAGTTGAAAGAATGGTATCTATCATCATGTCTGGAACTGTCTGGAGGGAGACTACAACAAAAAGAAAAAAAAGTTGGTGTATCCCTTATGTGGCCATGTAGACAGTCTTAGTCTTTGTTTGTCCAGATTTGGAGGTTATCTCTTTCTGCTCAAAAACAGAAACTCTGGATAGCGACTGTTAGGAGTATTATGTGGATATTTCTCTCTGAAAAGAGATGTTGCTGTTTTGTTGGGGAGGAGGCAGAAATATCTCAAACTCTGGATAAACATAAAACTATCTGTGTGACTAAGTTCCACTAAAATACAAATAAAAAGGAGAGAAAGTTTGTTTTACAAAGGTTATCAGAATATACGCCTAAAAAATGCAAACAGTTCAGCCACAGGCAGCTACTGAAGTAGTTCTTATAGCACTGTTAAGCTACAATTATTCAAAATATTTCAAAATATGACAAACTCAACAAGCATATTCTTTTCATTATTCATAAAAATTGCTAAAACCATAGTAAAAGCTGCACCGCAAAAGCACTGCAACCTATGATGGCTTCGAAACACATCACCATTCTACTGAAGGCAAAATACAACAGAGCCATGTCTATGTAAAAATAAATTTAATTTCAAAGTAGATTACAACATGTTATGAAAAAGTAAACAACATAGTGTCCCACAGATACGTTCTGTTGCACACAACTTCACCAGCTCCAGTGGATGGAGCAGCCGGTCCTCTCACGTTATTCCTGAAGTTACTCTGCTGTGGAGCAGCAAGTCTGTTTGTACGCCAAGCTTCCAAAATCAGCTTAGCTTCACGGTAAGGAACGATGCAAACTTTTGTGAGAGTTTGTCTCATCAGTCACTTACCCAAAACAGGATAGACACCAAAAGCATCTCTGGGTCTCTGACGGATCTGTCTCTAGCAGTCATAAAGTCATAAGGAATATCCCTGACTATTTTTCCAGCACTATGGTAGAATTTTCTCAGTTTTAGAACTGGACAAGGTTTATTGTGTGGCTGCTGATACACGCATGTTTTTGGTGCTAATGCTTTTATCTCATGTTGCGTAAAGTGACCGATGAGCCAAACTCCCAAAAAGTGAGAGTAGTCCAAAAAGACTGTTGTGGTGCTGAGATGCTTCTACTCGAGGAACTGTCCGTGGAGGTTTGCTGCGATGATATCCAACAGTATTCCATGTCAGGCTGCTTCATCGCCGACTTATTTGCCTCGCACTGCTTCCGTGCATTTTCACACAGTCTCGTCTGTCTTTAACCTGTGAACAAAGACAAAAATCTCACTCACTTTCATTTGCAACATGATCACTGTGCAGCTATCAAAATATTTGTGACCAAAAACCTAATTTCTAAGTTCAAATGTTTGGATGCATTTTGCTGAGAGCATATAAATAGTTTCAGTGCAATTACACTGCTGTCTAGGATGGACAAAAACACAGTTTCCTTTTAAGGATATCCCCGAGCACTGAATTATATGGCACCTATAAATAAACTAAATCCCAACACAGAGGTTTGAACGCCAGGATGGACCATGTCCATTTCACTGTGGTGCATGCAGCTCATTCTAACCCCACAGTCTTATTTAACCTCCTGCTAAAGAGAACCAGACTCATTCTGTTCACACAAATCATGCTATACACGGCACTTTATTCTATTTATTCTTTTATCTCGTCCTGCTTTCATTCTTGTATTTTCATTTTTTAATTTTTTTTCCTTGCACTTTTATTTATCTCATAATTATCCTTATTCATCTTGCACATCACCATATGTCATTTACTGTGCTCCCTCTGTCACTGATGACTGTACAGTATGAATGTGTATTTGTCTCGGTGAGGTGTAGGAACTGGATTGCCCTTCGGGGATAAATAAAGCTGTGTCTGTATCAATGTGATGTACTGACACACTGTTAAAATAGAGTCCAGTTAAGCAGAGATGTAATTTTACTCAAACATAGAATGTTTCTAGAATTTAAGAAAGCTTTAAAGAAATTGATAGCTCCTCTCAATAAATTCTGCCATGAAATAATGCAACTTCTGTAATTGCACCTTAATTCAGGTGCAATACTTTAAGACCTCCCACCAGAATGAATTTAAGCATTTGACAGCACAAACTACATCCGCTAGACCCATCATGCTGTTCAAGAGGATTACACTACTTGAATACTAATGTTCAATAAATTAAATAAGTTTAACAAAACTATTGTTAGGCTATATACAGTCTGGTGTGCCACATGTGTACTGTGTATATGGGAGTATGGAGTACATCATCTGTAGTGTGTACATTAGAGTGCAATAGACACTGTGTATTTGTTTTTATTCCCTGAATTTAACAGAGTACACAGGTATTGAGTATTGTGTACTGTGTATTTAAGAGTATGGTGTGCTATATGTGTACTGTGTATATGGGAGTATGGAGTACAATATGCACTGTTTGCCTCAGAGTTTGGAGTGCAATGTTTGCAATGTGTATATCAGGGTGCAATACACATTGTGTACTTATTTTTGTTACCTGAATTTACTTTTTGCTTTTTGTTACGTTTTTTTGTGTTTTGTTCATGTGTTGCCTTTTGTGTTTTTCGACATGCATGGCCTGTATTTTTGAACTAATGGATACTGCATTGTGTTTGTAGGGAACATCTGACAGGGACAGCAGATGGACATTAACCTGTGGCTGCACTCTGGCTTGTTTACATTGCCATGTTTTTCCCGTAATGTTCATTAACCTGCATCCCTCCCTAATAAACAATAAAATAAAATAAACTGTATTATTTTACAGGCGTTCTGAGCACGGACCAGCCATTCTTCCTTCATGCTGACCACATTTATACATTTGCAACTTTGGTATTCCCTCATCTGTCCCCAATCGCAGATGAGAGTGATCCATCAGTAATCAAAGTGAACTCAATTTTATGATTGGCAAGGGACAGACTTGGATCCCTCCTTATGTATTCTGCAGTGAGTTTTAGGTGACCTATAGGTTAAATCCAGGCCTGTCACATGTGTTCTGCTTACCATCGAAAAATAAAAAGTGCAACACTTAAGAAATGAGTTTTTTTGGGTGACAGGTTTATGTGTGACAGTGTTATGATGGGAGCGTCTTTGTGCGGAATATTTTACCCCTTTGCGTTGGTTGCTGAGGCAGAACGTGCAGATGGTCCGCGGCTGTTTGCCTCCTCCGCTCCCCTTCACCTCCTTGTAGACCGCACTCAGACACGGCTGGCCGTCCTCCCTCCCGTCCCCGACCACCAGCACGTTGGCCAGGTGTGAAATATAGCTGGACGCCAGGCGCAGCGTCTCGATTTTGGAGAGTTTTCTGTCCACCGGTTCGGTGGGGATGAGCGTCCGCAGCGCCGTGAAGGCCGTGTTGACGTTCTGGGTCCGGTATCTCTCCCGGGCGTTCGCGGCGTTCCGCTGCCGCACCACACCGCCGGACTCCAGCGGAGTCCCGCAGCAACCGTAACCCTGGTCGGTGCTGCCGTCGCTCTCGCTGCGGTTCCCCTCCTCGTCGTCCGACGTCAGGGTCAGGTCAGCGGGGTAGGAGAAGGGATGCGTGGACACCGGCCTCAGCATGGTGAAAGCCATCATAAATACGCGAGTGTTTCACAGCTGAAAGCCAGTCCCGCCGCATAAAGACCAGAGCCGCGCGTTAAATCACTGTAACTCCGAGGCTGACCCAGCACAAGAGCCCAGTGTGTGCAGACACTTCCCCATAAGATGGTCCAGTTTGATAGCGTTCATGACAGGGAGGGTCTCTTATAGGAACGAGCCCCTCAGCTGTGAGGGGAGGGAGGAGCACATGCAAGGAGTCCAGTGCTTCCAAATGTTTTGGTCCAAAATGTTGCAGGTTTAGAAGCTGTGAGCACTTTTATTACCTTCACCAAAATGAGCTTAGGTTTTTATGAGTGCGAAATTTGGTTTTGCATTTCTGCAGACTGGCACACCTTCAGATGCAGATGCCTACAGACAGTAAACGCTGTGAAAAGTAGGGCTGGATGACTTTAATACTTTTATTAAACTGCCTCAATACTAATGAATATCCAGGAATGTCAGGTATTGAAATTTGACATTGAATGACCAAAGGAGTTATAATCATCAGCATCAGTGTGCCAGCAGGCATGCAGCATGCTTGTTGTGCCAAAACCTAATAGTATTGTTGATTGGCTGTACTCTTGTGTTATGCAGGAAAACACCAAATTACACTGAGAAAGAGCTGAAAGTAAGTATGTGAATGTAATCTTCTGTTGAATCAGATTAGATAAAATTGGTATCCAAAAAAAGGATCATTCAGGAATGGGTATCAAAGTCGAGGTATAGGTACCGGTATCGAACTTTTCTTCACGATACCCAGCTCTAGTGAAAAGTGGTGCATTTACTGACAACAGACAAATATTGTGCTTTTCTCTCTACTATGTATTTGACAGCTAGTTATTTCCCTATTATAGATCCCCATTAGTTAGGCCAGCTGTAGGCCTTTGTAGATTTTACAAACAAGTATACAAATATTCAAGGTGCAAATATATTAGGCGCTCCTTGCTAAGACCCATGCAGTATATATAATACATCAGCCACACAAGTCAATGAAGGCATAAACTGAACTGTTACATATGTCTCTGTATTCAGCAGTTCAGTTCAACAGCAGCACAAACACCCATTAAAATGACTGAGATGTCTACGAAACTGCTACGAATCTGCTGACGTCATAACCTTCATGAAAACAGGATCCATTGCAGGTTTTTTAGGGATGATGCAAAAATTGCCACAAACTTTTTAAACACCTATTAAAAAGACAAGGCCCTCCTCAGCACTTTTAATATTTTATCTGGACTTTCCCCCTGACTGAGAGAAAACTTGAAGAACCCTTTCCCCCTCCAAAATAAAAGTTCTTACATCACATGTAGACGCCTGTTCAGTGAGCAGTGGATCTTCTTTTACACGCGAGGTGATGTTCAGAAATGAAGTTTTAACAACAACTGTTCGGCTGATTGATGAAGAGCACAAGATGATGTGTGTATTCAGATTAATATAAGGCACGTGTTGCATTTTCGAAACAACTAATATTCCAAACTGTATCCATAGTCAGTGTGTTTCATTTAAATTCACTCATTAGTAGAACAAAGTCAGCTTTAACATAATATTCTGGTCCTATACATTTAGCAAAAATCCAATTTTTCAATTTTTTTGAAGAAAATACAACACTCCCCCTTAATAACTTTCAGTTTTTAGACAGAGTTATTTAGGTCGACCAATAAACTGAAAGTTGGGTTTATGATTATTAGGCTGTATGATATAGTGCAGTTCTTTACATTTAACTGTCAACCACACATAAAATAGTTAAAGGGAAAATCTGCTACTTTTCATGTGGATATCCAGTCAATGTTGATTGTAGTTGGAGTCAGTTGTGCTATATTGACAGAGAAAGCTGAGTTTTCTGAGTTGTCCTGCTCACACAGCCATTCTTGCAGTGCCTACATGTCCCAGGATGCATTGCATCACAAAAAACAGTACTTGCCAGGTCTCTAAAGTTGTTATGTGTCGCATCGGAACATTTCTTTTATTTAATATTGCATAGTTTTCAATAACGAGGGGTTTTTGGTCTGCCAGAGCGAGAAAATCCTCTCAAAACAAACATGGCACTGGGTTGCCTGGAGTGTAGATTCACAATTCAGTCTCTAGATGCTTTCGCTTAACTAGAGTCTGATGACATGCTCCCAGCTTTCATTGCTGAACTGGGTGGAGACAATCACAGAGTTTAAAAACATTCTTGCATTGCAGAACCAATCTTAAGTCTTTAGGGTGGTCCTTCATATTGGGGGCGGTGACTTGCTGAAGTCTTGTGATGGAAATACTGTCTCACCAGAAACACGTGTACTATGGGATGGCTCAGTCGTGGACACCAAAGAAAACTCCCTCAAAGTTTGTTGATGATTGTTGGGTTTGTTGCGAAACATTTTCATTGATTAAAAACAAACATCTAGGACATGATTCATCTGTCAGGCTATATATATATCTGACTACACATTGGCTTTAGAGGACGTTACAGAGTCACACTGGGAGACGGAAACATTATGTGGGAGCTGTTGCACGCTTTTGTGATGTTATGGAGCAAAGCTGATGTGAAGTGAGCAGATAATCTAATGTTGCTCTGGGCAACCATTTCAAGTGTTTTATATCTGTTTTTTATCTGTGTTACAAAGTGACTCTCCATATCTCTAGTCTGTTTCCCTATGGAGGAGAAAAGGCAGAGCGCACTTTTTCCGGAAAGGCATCTCCTTTTCAAAAATGTAAGGGGCGTTGCTTTGTTAGTGGCGGTTCCCAGCAACTGCCTTGCATTTTGACATCCCCAGACGATTGGTAGGCGGAGATCTCTGATTGTCTGGTATCGCGAGACTAGCTACTACCTACTCCTAACTCAAAAAAAAAAAAAAAAAAAAGGATGCCTGCCTTTCCGTCTTTCAACGATGTAACAATGGTAGTATTAAACTATGCCAAAGTATCAAATAATGAGGTAGGCACATTCAGAAGTAATCTCTGTTGGCTGTTTTGGTTGGCTCTGCACAAAGTGTTTTGGGAGGTTATATTTTTTAGTCTGTTCTTAGCAGAGGTGGGGGAGTCGAGTCACATGACTTGACTCGAGTCGGACTCAAGTCACAAATTCGAGGACTTGAGACTTGCTTGACTATCACTGATGAAAGACTCGACTTGACTTTAACTTGGCATTCATGACTTGAGACTTGACTTAGACTTGACATAGATGACTCGAAGGACTTGGCTTTTCTTTCTTTCTCTCTCTCTTTTTCTTTTCTTTTCTTTCTTTTTTTTTGCGCATATTGAGATGTTAGTTTTGTTTTTGATACGTTGCCCAGTGACGGTATGACGCGGTGCGTAGACTACTGCTGCGTAGCCTTGCAGGTGGGCGTGCCGTGCCAGAGCCACATGAGCACAGGAGAGGGAGAAGCAGCATGGAGGGAGCTCCGAGAATCATTAGATTTGGATTTAAACTGCGACGACAGGAAGAGAACAGCGGTATGCACAGTATGCAGCGCGAAAATCAGCAACACCACTTCCACCGCATCCAATTTCATCCGCCACTTCAGGTCCCACAAAGAGAGGTAGGTGACTGTGTGTCTTAAGCTAACTTTAGATAGCCCATTTCCAGTGTTGTGCCTGAACGCGTTCAATGAACGATCGTTCATGAACTCGTTCATATTTTGGGCGAACGTGAACTGAACGTACTGTATTCCCGCTTGATGAACGTAATTGTGAACGCTTTCATTCTGGCGTTTGTGAACGGCGCTGTCTCTCTCAGATGCCAGTTTCCATAGAAACCCCCCTGCTAAAACACACCGTAAACAAGCACCAGCAGCGGTACTGGCAGCAAACAACAGTTGCTGCAGCTTCCACTGAGCTGGAGTCAGACGTAACGCATGTGAGTCGGACTCACAGACCAACTGAGCAGATGTTGCGGACATCGTTAAACTTCTCACACTGTTGAAAAAAAACTACCGTGCTGTGTGACGGCAGATACAGAAGCAGGTATT
>JAQFJA010000012.1:30166242-30177484 GCA_029874485.1 Naso brachycentron | reverse complement strand
ACTTGCAGTCAGAAACAAAGTGGCTAGAAATCAAAGTCCTAAACTCCGTGAGCAAGGAAAGAACTTTAATCTTTAGAGTTCGCTGGAGGGCGTTTCATGAGCTCGGGGTATCAAAGGAAAGTGCATCATGAAAAAAAATGGTTAAAATATTAGACTGCAGTGTAAAAAATAGTGCATAAAAATCTACCATCTACCAACACCTTTAAAGTTTTATGATGAAAAATTCATATCTCACAACAATTAAGATTTACGGTGTGTTACATGCAACTATTTCTTGGTGGACAACAACATGTGCTAAGCACCGTTTCTGTGGGTTTTGACATCATCAAAGTGCTAGACTGATGAATAAATTGTTGTTTATTAAGAAAAGTTTCATCACTTGACTCCCTATTAAACAACAACAATCACTTCTACATTTGGTTTTGTGTGCAGCTTAAACTAACAAGAGATAATGTGATCAACAGTGTGCATCAGAGGAGTGTCTGGAAAGTTAGGCTTGCCGTCCGCCCCCCGCTTCCAGTCTTTATGCTAAGCTAGGCTAACCACATCCTAACTCAGTGCAGCCAACACGCATGTCCCAAAAATTCCTCATTGTGCACTGTAAATATCAGTCTGTACTGCTAATTGTATTTCAGGAGTAAATGCATGTAGTGTCATGCAGTGGTGTGTTGAACTTACAGTACCCCTCAGATGATATAAAACAAGTCTCATGCTTCAGCTAATGTTAGCTTGTTAGCAGGTTAGCAGAAGTTACCAACTGCAGCTTTAAGCAACAACAGTTATTGATGACAATGTAGCTGCTAGAAAAGTGATAACATGGAAAAATAGTCTGGGGCTGATGAGAAGCTCCTTGCAGGGCTTCCACAGTAAAGAAAGTGCACATAAAGCAAAATAATGAACATCAAAAGAATGCATGAAACAGGATGGTAACAGGTTCAAGTCATTGCTCTCCCTCAGGCAGCAATAAAGAAAAGATGCCATCCCTTTCATATGCCATGAGAGTCTACGGTTGTCATGATCACTGCAGTGTACATACCTCCAGATGCTAATACTAAAACAGCATTAGGCCTCTTGCTAACTACCATCAGTGAACAACAGAGTGCCCACATAGATGAGATATTTGTAATTGCAGGGGCTTTCAACCAAGCAAACTTGAAGACTGTCCTGTCAAAACTTAATCAACATGTACATTTTTCATCCACGGGTAAAAACACTCCACTGTGTTCACAGTAACATCAAACATGGATTTAAAGCAGCACCTCTCCCCCATCTGGGCATGTCTGACCACATCTCCTTGTTCTTAACTCCAGCATGCATGCCACTTATTAACACGGCCAAAGCAGCTGGTACAGTTACACAAGTTTGACCAGAGGGAGCTTCTGAGCAGCTACAGGACTGCCTAACTACACCAAATGGACTCTAGTCAAGGATCAGGACTCTGACACACATCCACTGTACTGTTTTAAAATACTGTGTAGAAAATTTCACCACCACAAAACGCATCTGTGCGTTCCAAAACAATGAGCCATGGCTCACAAAGGCCTTGTTCAGACTGCCAGCCCAAATCAGATTTTTCACGTATCCATCTTGTATCCAGATTGGTTTCAGGAAGTCTGAACAACAAAAACAACACATGAAATCTGATTTTTGCAGTCTAGACACACTGCTCGTTCAAATCTGATATCAGAGTGTCTTTTGCGTCACTTCAAGAATACTGGGTGCCTAAATGGAGTGTCTTGACGCACAACACAGGGTACTAGATGCCACAGATCCTGACAAATGTCCCATTGCACATTTTAAAATTTGCACGCCACATCTCATTGTCAAATGTCCCAAGGATGACATGCTCCCAACAGACACTGCTTTGTGTATGGCACAAACCTCTTGCTGCACAGTGAAGCCCGCCATGACTGCAGCATGGAACATTGTAACGTTCATCGGTCTGTTCCGCCAAGTCTGATTCAAAGTTCAGCATTGCAACTGGACAGCGCAAGTGTCTGGAAAGCAAAATGACGTATCTCTATTTCTCCATTTTTCGTACTTCTGCATTGTAAGCTGCATCACTAGCGCACATACTGATGCCTACATCGTTACAACAGTAACCCATGCAGATAGGTCGGTACAGAGCAGTGATGTCTGGACACAACAAATCCGATCTGATCACTCGTAAATGACGGTGCGTACAGTCTGCGTTAAAAATCTGATTTCAGAAACAAAACAGATTTGTCTGCAGTCTAAACAAGGCCTAAGAAATCCGACTCCTGCTCAAGGCTTTCTGGCCTGGCAATACTGAGCAGTACAGGGAGGCCAGGGCAGACCTAAAGAAGAGCATCAGAGACGCCAAAGCAGTTTACCGGCAAAGGATTAAGAGCCATTTTGGAAACTCAGAGCCTTGTCACGCATGGCATATCACCAATCAAAATGGCAACATCGACCTGACCTCCAGCCGCAGTGCCTCACTGGCAGAACAGCTAAGTCTCTTCTTCAGCTGCCACAAAGTCTGCTGACAAAGACTGTCATAGTTACTGCTCTAGACTTGGCTTCCAACAACCCAGCTCTTACCAAGCAGATTGTTTAGGTCTCACACACTCCGTAACATTAATGTACAGAAAGCAGCTAGCTCTGACAGGGTTCCAGGACGGGTTCCGAGAGACTGTGCTGCTGAGCTAACTGAGGTATTCACAACCATTTTCAACAAATCCCGCGCACGGTACATTGTGTCAACATTTTTAAAGGCAGCCACCATCAGCCAGTCCCCAAGCAGACAGCATACCCTGTCTGAATGACTGCAGGCCAGTAGTGGCATCTGTTATTATGAAGTGCCTGGAGAGATTGATCCTCAACTACATCAAGTCTGCTCTCCCACCCATCCTCAACCCACATCAATACGCATACAGAGCCAACAGGTCAATGGATGATGCCATCTCAACTGCCATCCACACTGTTCTGCTCCGCTTATAGAACAGTGAGGAGCATGCACGGCTGCTGTTTGTGGACTACAGTTCTGCATTTAATACAATCATCCCCAGGAGACTGGTCTCCAAGATGTCCGAATAAGGCTTTGTCAACAACATTTGGATAAAGGACTCCCTCATGGACCACCTGTCAGTCACTCAGCACAGGGGCACCACAGGGCTGTGTGCTGAGCCCCTTCCTCTACTGTCTGTACATCCATGACTGCGCACCACTCCATCACACAAATACAATCATAAAATTCATGGAAGACACAACAGTGGTGTTGGGGCTTATCACCGAGGGTGATGAGTCTTACAGAAAGGGTGGACTGACAATCTGGATGTTCTGGAGAATCACAGAACGGATTGTAGTCCAAGATGGCTGGAAGCCCCCTACGCATTCCTCATCAATTTTTCACTTATTTCATTTTTAACATCATCATTTAAGATAGTTGCATTGACAAGCAAAGAGGGCCCTAATGCAAACAATCAGTTCTTACGTGCAAAGTTAAGTAATAATAATTAAAGTTGCAGTTGGTAACTTTGGGATGAGCATTGATAACGTTTTTGTGCTCTATTTGTAAAAAATGTCATATACCCAAAGACAGCTATTAGTAGTAGGCCTAAGTGACATGGTTTTAGAGTATCGCGAGATCTCTGTCTTTTCCCATCATGCCTCTGTATTCACGATTGGTAAAAATCCTATCGCTCCCATTCTATTGGCCCAATCAGCGACAATCTCTGTACTCTGTCCTAAATGGTTGGTCTACACTGCGCTTCTTAGCGTCAAGGGATGTCATTACGAGCTGATTATCTGTTAGTGCCTTACACTCTGTTTCATCTTGGTCTCGGTCAGAGCATGTGAGCGGAGTGGAGTGGAGAGCATGAGTTTTTTAGTACCAGTCTGTCCCTGGCTTACAGAGAGGAGGTACAGAGGCTAACAGACTGGTGGTCAGTCAATAACCTGGCACTCAACATCAAAAAAAACAAAAGAACTGATTATTGACTTCAGGAAGAGGCAGGACGACCACCTTCCACTGCACATAAATGGAGAGGTGGTGAATAGAGTTTCCAGTTTCAGGTTCCAGGGCACACACATTTCAGATGATATCACATGTTCTATCAACACACCCTCTCTGGTTAAAAAGGCACACCAGTGGCTTTACTTCCTGAGGAGACTCAGAAAGGTCAACCTGCTAAAACAGCTGTTGGTGTCTTTCTACCTCTTTCTGAGTGTAACACACTCAGGTAATGTGATTGGGAGTTAAATTACTCCTGCATGTGTACACCTTAATCAGACCCCGACTGGCCTAAACAATCTGTGCATGATTGATAATCCCTGCTGCATTTGCAGAAGAAAACAAGTGTACCATAAGCACAAGTGGAAGTGTGCATCTAATCTGTACCAAAAGTAAAGAGTAAATATGAAGTGTACAGCACTGTAAAGTTGTTTGTGTTTTCACCGTTCAACAGGGATTTCACTAGCTGCTTGCTAACTTGTTTGTAGCTTGTTTGGCTAACCGGAAGAAGGTCCAATAGCAAACGGCTGAACAGGGCATATCACTGCCTACCGTAGCAAAATCGGACAATAAATTGATTCTCCCTCAGCGCTTGTATGCTGGGACAAGAGCAGTAGTCCAATTTCATGGCCTAATTGAGCTATAACCGTAGACGGACTAAACTGTGCATGTAAACGTTCTAAGTAATGCATATGTTGGTACTTTGCATGCATGTTTGAACTGGTGTGTGTGTGTGTGTGCATTCATGTGAGATACAACTTACTTACTCTTTTTTATTAGCTATTTATTTTATTCCTTTTTATTCTATTTGAGCCCAAAGCAGGCAGTGCATTTGAATTTTTGTCGTTTTTACCTCGACAATGACGATAAAGACATTCTGTTCTGTTCTAAATGCTCATCACCAAATAACAAAATGCAGGCTCTCTGTTTTTCCTCTTATCTAGCCTTTATTCAGTCAGGAAAGCTGTTAGAAAGTCTAGTTTCAAAGTGTCAGATGCTACTTTAAAGACTTGTTTCAAAGCCTGGAAACATAATCTGCATTGCCAGGTTTCACAAATACAATGGGAATTTATGTATTTTTTTCAACTTGGGTGAACCAATTGATCTTTTGTCGTGTTTTATCCCCCAGACATTTACATAAACACAGTCTGCACAAGGACATTGTCTTTGCATATCGAGAGCATCACTGTAGAAAGTGTCTTTTCTCTCCTGCAGCCTGTAAAAAATCATCCAGCAGTGCACATTAGTTAAATAAGCTGGTGTGTGCCTCACAGTCCCTGTCCTGGTGTCCTTGGCACCTGGTATTGACAGAGACCTCCACAGAGACCGTGAATCCGTTTTTCCTGGACACTCGGCTTGGACTTCACCCTGGCAATAATGCTGCATACTTCTGGCCAGGGCCTATATCACTCCTCTATTTCTGTTCAATACACAATCAACTGATGGTGTCAGTGGGGGTGACATTGTCTCTACAAGTGTCATTCACCGGCCTTGAGAGCACTTACACTAAATGGCTCTTCGCCAAATAGCCCTTCAGCGCTGGCCAGTTCAATTGCACTGTCAAAAGGAGAATTACCTGCTGCTGGGACCCAAATGGGAGCTCTTGCCTGATAAAGGACACCAGGAATCATTTAGGCTAATGTCTCCACATTAAAGGAGCTCGTTTCACAAGGAGCGAGGAATCGAGGCTAAATCGTCACATCTGCATGAACAAGGGATGAAGTGAGCGCTGCTGATTAGTCTTCATTGAGAGGCACGTGGCAAGTAAGTGTGTGAGTATGGCTGGGTGGACGAGGACGGGGTGAGAGAGAACTTTCAGTGGGTTCCAGCTGCAACGTTACAGCACCAGACTGCAGACTGCTTAGCTCTTGTCGGACAAGGTGGTTTGAAGGGGGGAGGCTCAATAGGAAAAGTGAGGGGGGAAGGATGGGGGCCTCTCACCCTTACACACCCTTTGTCTCCTGACCATCTGCTGGGGTTTCATAATGGCTGTGAGGGTGAGTGTGGGTGTGAAGAGGGGAGGTGGAGGGTTGCAGGGCTGGCTGGAGGGTGTTTACATTCCGTCACCTTACAACCACGCACACTGCAGAGCCACGCTGGGCCAGGCCGAGGCAGGCCAGGCCACAGGAGGCTGCAGGCGCTCTGTCGCACTGAGAGAGAGATTTACAATCCCAGTGACCCTACACAGATGACTCTCCATTTCCCAAACACTCTCTCTGGTTTATTGCTCATTTTGTTAAGGAGTGCAAAGCTATTTAAGGTTATTAATAACAAAAAACACTACTGAGCAAATTTAAAATCAACCTGCCACATTTTCAAAGAACACTTCTTGTTATGAAGTACAAAACAAGAGCTCTTAATCCCGGACTTTTTCCAACGATATAAAAAGGCCTTTAAGTATTCTCTCTAGCTGATTTAGAGCATTTGGGAATGTTCGACATGGTTCTTGGCTAACAAGCTAAAAATCAGAGTCGCATACTATGAAGTGGTCATGTCAAATCTATTTTGGAGGAAACACAACCAGTGACCAGATTAGGTTTGATGAATTCTCACAATCTCATGTCACACTAAAGTTTCAGGGAGGAGCTCAGGGTGGATGGAGGCAGTGCTGCCAGATGGAAAACAGGCAATAACGTACAGCACCTTTTAAATTATTGTAATTTATCAAAAAAATATCGTACATATGAAAAAAAAATGAGAAAGGGGCCCGAAAACTGCACAATGGCAAAACTATGCTCTGCACACCATATTAATGTAACAGCATGGAGGCTCTGTCCTTTGAATGAGACAGCAACCGTGTGTCTTCACACAAGACAGTCAGTTGCACCTATTACACGATCACTCCCTCCGTTGTTACTCTTAAATACAAAAGCACCAGATCTACACACCTTGTCAGTGTTTTACCATAGGGAACTGACCTCAATCTGAAAAATGGCAAAATTATTGTACAGTCACCCTATTTTGGCATTATTGATCATATATCGTACAGAGGGCAAAATGATCGTACAAATACGATAGTTATCGTACATCTGGCAACACTGAATGGAGGGGAGACAACATGCAGGCTTTCATATCAGAAAGCTTTGCAAACATTTCCCCATTCAGTTCATTAGCAACATGATCTCAGTGTTACTGTGTCTGTTTTATTACAAAAAAGTGGAATTCATCTTCAAAGCTAGTCACAGATTTTATTATTACAGAGTACAGTACCTGATCTGATGTAGCCCTTGAATCAATTCAATCAAGCATTTTTTTTTTTTTTATTGGGAAACAGTGAGTTTGCATGCAGACAAGAAAAACTGCTCAGTTTCTCATTATATTAAAGGAATAGTTAAGAATTTTTGGTGAGGTTGTATGCGGTACTTATGCATAGTCTGTTTATGACCCTCTGCAGATGGCGATCAGCGGTGTCACTTGTAAGGAGAAGGGGGGAGAAGCTGTCGCAGCTGATCTCAGAATTGTACTGTTTCAGACGGGGTCAGCAGAAAAACGTTTTTGAGCCACATATATAATGTTTACCTAAAAAATCAGTTTCTGCTCAGCTGTTTGGTAAATTTGGGTTTTTATCACCACATTATGCTGCATTCACATGGAGTCAGGCAGACAGTAGACGGCAAACTGGATGTCATTTAAGTGGATGAGAGCAGGACGGTAAAATTACGGTAGACGGTAAGTGACTTTTTACTTTCCTCCGCAACAGAATTTACCAGATGTTACGTAACTCCTTAAATGCCTCACACAAGGAGAAAATATGTCCAATCTAAACAATGAGAAGCCGATTTTTTTGGTACAATAATGGTGCTTTCAAATATAATGTAATTTACATATAAGAGACCATATGAACACCCCCTCTAGTCATATTCACACCGTCGAAAGTTAAATTTGCTAGAAAAGCTCAGAGTTCACGAGTTGTGACGTGTTAGCTGACGTTTTCAGAAATGGCGGGGTCCATATTGGCCAGTGAAGGACCAAGAGTAAGTGTAGACAAGTTGTTAATCTAGAAATAAATCGTCACCTTTGTCGTCTTGTTTCTTGTTCCTCTGAGTGCCATTTAAACACAAAGTAATTATGAAACATTTTCACATAGAAAGTCAGGAGGAGAGCAAGTGATCTTTACTTGCAACACTGGTCTTGCACGGTTACCACTTGAACATCAAGCCTTTCCTGTACACGACTTCACGACTTCACAAGTTCCACATAAAAGTAGCATAATACCAGGAGTTGCTTTTACCACAGCCTAAAAGCTTACAGAGATGTCACTTGAAAAGCTTATACATGGAAGGCGTATTTCACAGCTACATGCATAACTAGAATAGTTACATAAAATAAGAGTCACAAAATAATTTCATTAAATATATTTTATTCCATTCTTTGTAAACAACACCACATCACCTTAACAACACATCATCATGGGTGTTTTGTTTCGCCGTCATTCCATTCCGTCGGACCGTTCACAAGGTGTCTCCTGCCGTCTACCGTCTGCCTGATGCCGGCATTAGTTTGCCACCAGTTAGCCGTTTGTTTTGGCCACTGTCTCACTACTGTCTGGGCAAAACAGTTGATTTTCAGAGTGATACAGTGCAGTGCCAAAATAACCGGCTGTCTGGAAGCAAACTAAAGTGGTGAAAAAATCCTAAAATTAGAGAACAATTAAAGCGATATTGTTTTTATAGGTAAACATTTACGTAGCTAAAAGAGGTTTTTCGTCTGACCCCGACTGCATCAGTACAATGTCGAGTTCCAGTGCAGATTTCTCTCCTCCTCTCCCAAAAGTGACACCGCTGATCGTCATCTGCAGAAGGTTATAGACTGACTATGCATAAGTGCCTGATACAACTCCACTTTAAAAATGCTGAACTATCCCTTTAACATAAAAAATATAACTCAATGTTATGTTTGTTTGTTTTAGTTCAATATTTTTTTCTTGAATTCTTGCTCTCAGAGATGTTTTTGTTTATATCTCATGTCAAATGAATTTCTCTGTATTTACACGGTGTGATTTGTTTAAGGAATAATTCTCATAGTGACAGCACACAACATCCTTGTTTTAAAGGTCTGTGGCGTCAATATGCAAAGAGCCACATGCAAAATCTCCTCAGCTGATGTTTATCTTCATCTTTGAGCTTCGTTCTGTCTTTCTGCTTCTCTACCTTCACTGGAAGCTTCCTCTGTTTTTTATGTCTTGCAAACAGTGGTGTTGAAGACTGCTATTTACATCAAAAGAAAACTTACAGGTCACTGTTTTGTTCCTGTTTGTATTATACGTCTCATTGAATGTGGAGCAAAACACACCAAATGCTCGTCACAGCATTGGTTTGGACGGATTTTAGCGGCAGAGCAGATAGTATCTTGAGCTGCTATACAGTCATGAGACTACGTAAATATGTCATTCTTAACATCTGATAACAGTCAAGCATCCAGATGACATCACACGACAACAGCGTTACCAAACTACATGTAAGTCCCTCACTTCAGCTCTCAGTCAGGTGACAGTTCCTCATGTGACCTGACGACACTGACTGCACTCTCAGCTCCCTGCCTGGCTTTGTTACACACGCTCGTCAGACGTGTTTGGCACTGTGAACAGGGTGAGCTGTGTCTTTAAGAACTTTAGTTGTCAATGATCTACAACAACAGAGGGGAAGTAGTTAAGTCTACCGTAAGCTGAGCAGGTCAGGCTGGATTGGCAGCCTGTCACTCCACTGAGATCTTCTGTTGAACTGGTGTTACTGGAGGATTTCTGAGGAAACATGTCTACAAAAACGTTCAAGATGCCAGATGTGAGATCGACTAAAAGCAGCATGTTTCATTCCTGTGGAGATCTTTCTTTAATTTCACATATTCAAAGTGTGCAAAGAGTTGCATTAAAACCAATAAAGTTGTTAATAAGTGAATGCTTCAGCATCAGTGCACATAAACAACCCAACAGTCACGGATGTTTACTAAAAAATTAACCAAAAAAATAAAGCCATGTCATTGCATTCAGCAAGAAATGTGGAGCATAAATTACGCAAAATAACACATCCCCTGTTTCACTCACATAGTGTTTGAATCACTTTATATCATGTATATGTTATATTATATATATAAGCAGCTTTTTCTTTTTATTTCAGCCCATTAATGTGAGTACTGTGTGCTCACCATTAAGAATGCAAATCAACGCTCAGGAAAATCTGTCTCATTTAGCTAATTGGCATGCTGCATGTGTGTGTGTTTGTGTGTGTGTGTGTGAGAGAGAGAGAGAGAGAGAGAGAGAGAGTGGTATTGACCCCGCGAGCAGATGGGCTCCTCCGCACTGCTTTGCTCGGTTCTGATCACACACCAGGTCATGCAGAAGAATGGATTTGGGAGTGTGTGTGTCAGCAACCATCTGACACCTCCCACAACTGGTCTGCACCCACCCACCCCCCTTCCCTGTGCTTTACATGAGAATGTAACAAATGGAGTGCAATCCAGCCAACAGAGTTAATTATCGAGATGGTGAATGCAGATTATGCTGTTAGCAAAAGTTGCGCAAAGTGAAACATGCAGGTGTGATTATTTTTACATTTCGGGCTTTCATCAGAGGCTCTTATAATAAGTGAAGCACCGAGTTTGCCCCATTAAATAAAAATTACAAGTAACTAATATTAAGTGTAATTATCACCACATGAGAGGGGAGAGAAATCCTCCCTCAGATTATCGTCTACAGTTTCACTAAACTTGGCCCTTGGTCCCTCACTGTTTTATTTGATTCAGATCTTTTTTTTCCAACCACATGTCAAAAAAGTTGTCCAGTCTTGTTTCATGCATCTAAGAACCATTTTATAAATTTAAACCCGCTCTGTCACATCCAGATCTGGAAAAAGTCATTCATGCGCAAATCTTCTCATGTCTGGACTGAAGCAGCTCACCAACTGGTTCAGAATGCAGCAGCGAGGCTTCTTACTGGATTTGACAGACACCATCACATCACCCCCATCCTCGCTTCTCTTCACTGGCTCCCCGTCTGTTTTAGAATTGATTTTAAGATTCTGCTGATCACTTTTAAGGCTCTTATGGGTCTTGCCCCACGTCACATAATAGCTATGCTAACCCCATGTGAGCCTATGCGCCGTCTTCGGTCCTCAGAGAAGCCCTTCTGGTCGTTCCAAAGTCGCGGCTGTCAGGGCCCTCAAATTTGAGACGGCCTACCTGAGGACATAAGGCGTGCAGATTCAGTGAATTCTTTTAAATGCCTTTTAATAATTCACTTTTATAAATTCACGTTTAATTGAAATAATGTGTATT
>JAQFJA010000012.1:30119016-30132257 GCA_029874485.1 Naso brachycentron | reverse complement strand
TGAGTGACCAGATGTGGTTTGAGGAATGAAGCAGGATGGTATAAGCTCTCTGCCAGCCAGCCTGAGAGGGCAGGGCAGAAGTTGTATTTAGACTCTGTGTATATTTTCCAAGGAACAGAGGGGAAAAAACCTGAAATTTCTGGTATTTAATTACAGAGCGGCCGTGACCAAAAGAACACTGTCACTAGTAGTTTTAAGGCCGACAGCTTGACAACCTCAGGAATGATGGCACTGTTGGTTTTGGTGACGCTTTGTCATTTCCTCCTGTGAAAAAGTGAGTTTTTTTTGATGTGTTTGGGACATGTACTTGTTCCAGCTCCACTAAATGGACAAAATTAGGACGCCAATTTAAAAAAAAAAACTCATTGTGGTGCTGTTATATGTACCAGAATTCGCCACCAAGTCAAGGGTGAAAGCTCAGTCTAGTTTTAGGACTTATAATCCCTGGAAATGACCTCTTTTTGAAGTCTGTTTTCTCACGAGAATCCTCTTTGTGACAGTTTTAGTTGCTTTGAAGGGCATGTCTCCTGTTAACAAATAAATATGCCCCCTGCCTCCACTGTTCTGTGACAATATTGTTCTTTCCCACTTCAATTGGATCTGGTTGTTGTCTAGTCCTTTCCCTCTTTGCACTGTCAAAAGTTCCTTGTGTATTTGGAGCAGTGGACTTGTTTGAAAGGACTGATGGGTGTCATGTCCCTCTGGATGGTATTCATGGATTGGATTCGCCCACCTTTTTTGTCCAGTGACTCACTCACTGCGTTCACATGCACAGTTAAGTCGAGCTACGGCTATAGCTTGATCAAGCAGTTTATTAGAGCTACTTTCCTTGTCCCAGTATACAAGAACCGGGGGAGAATCGATGTATTGACGGAAGTATGTCCGACTTCGCTAGGATAGTTTGCATTATGCCCCATTTCAGGTGGTTGCCTTTGGACCTTAATCTGGTTGACCCATTACGTCATATTCTAGACAAATGGCAAACAAGTTAGCCAGCATTTTCCTTCCATCCATGCATCTTAATAAATTTAACTGTTTTAGCTGACACAACATAAACACATAAACTTTGTCTTCTTGTCTGTCCAGAAATCCTTGGTTCTTTCTCAAGCACTTGTCAAATTGATACCTTCTTGTTTTCTCCCTGACTTTCTTCTGCAAATTTATGCTGTTCAACTTCCGGGTCAAAAACCGCTGTGGAAACAGGGGATCTTGTTCAGAACGCTTCTGCCAGTTTGGGATCGATTGAGGTGCATACATGCAAGATTAAATTGATATCCAAATGCATTTGAAAGGTGTGTTAGTCCCACTTTGATAAATTTAACCTAGAATGATACAAAAATTAGGCTTACATGTTGTATTTTAAAAGTCCAGTTGAAGTCAGACTAACACAATAAATCAGATTTTTCTAACATCATGTGTACATACTAGACATCTTTACCAGTCCCAAAATTCATACCCATAACCAAGGACACCCGAAAATGTACATAGTGGACCCGCACAAGACCCGTCTATTATTTGAAAGCTCAGACTCAGACCCACGCAGAATGTCGGACCCGGACCTGGTTGGAGACACAGACTCAATCAGCACCAATTTGACAGTCGATTGCTGTCAACAAGCCGGATTTCCCCAGAAAAGTTGTTAGACACGAGGGCGTGCTCAGAATCTGCAGCCAAATTTTACCTAAACTGTACCAAACTACAGCCTAAGATTGTAGAAGACATTATCATTACTTAAAATCGTTTAAAGTGACATTCAAAGTTGATTTAATTTAAGTGCATAATACCTCTATGTCACTTTTATGGGAAAAAAAAGGATTGAATACAGTATTACCACTATTAGATATACTTAACAGCTGAAGACTTTTCTGTTTTTGCCTGAATTTTAATGAATCATATTTGAGGGTTGAAATCTATCTTTTGTTCTCCTTTTTTATGTTATCTTTTCTTTTAGATTTTTTTACTTTCCAATTTTACACATTTATCTTCTAAGTTGTCTTGTGTAGGTTTTATATGTTTTTTGAAATGTCTGTAATGCTCAGTGTAAAAGCACTTTGAATTGCCTTGTTGATGAAATGTGCTATACAAATAAACTTGCCTTGCCTTTAGAAAATTTTTTGAGACATTCTCAGATAGAGGAAGGTCATGTCTACCATTTGGGGAACTTGGGCCCCCAGATCACTAAATCCGCCCCTGCCCTGCGCACAGCCCAGAAACGGCATGCAGGCTGATAGTCACTCAATCCGGTGGGTGGAGAAATAAAATTAAATGAATCAATAAATTCCTTAAAACACCGATGATTTCTTCACATGTTGCTGACGTGAAAACTAGTAGGGTTCAGTAAATTTGAGAGTACATTTGTAGGAGGATGTTAGCCTATTTAATTTGCGGGAAATGTTATGTATGTGCAAATGTGCCATTAGAACAGGACCTGACTCTGACCATATTAAACATATTAAACATTGACCCAGACCTGTATGGCTCCCGGGACAGAACCTCTAATCCATACTGACTGGTTTTGGCAAGTGTGAGCGAACAAACCATGTCACCTGTTCAGTACTGTGGGCTACATTTCCTGACAATGGGATGCCTGGCTGAAATTGGCACAGACTCTTTTCATGGTCACAAAGGGAGCCATTGAGGCTTAAATGTATCCGGATTTAAATTGCCAGTGAACGTGAGAGAGTACGCCTGACTGGTGTTGGGAGTGCTCTTTCATATTTGGCCCTGTGTGAAAAGGGCTGTCAGCTGAAGGACATAGCCTCACTCTGGTCTCTGAAAACTGAACAAATCTTCTAATGTTTCTAAAGTCAAGATGCTCCTGTCCCTAATAACTCATCTATCCTTTGTTTGCTCGACATGATGAACCATTGTGTGATGCAAGTCAGCTTAAATCCTTGAATAGAAAACTCACTGAGGGGAACAAACACTAGAGCAAAGACCACAATCCTTCCTGTTCCTGTCACATCAATCCTATCGGCCCGTCAGTCTCGCCCACAATTCCACCAAACTGCTCTCTGCACTTTCATCTTCAAACCGGTCTTACAAAGCTCAGGTTTAGACCTCACCCTCACAGCCTGGGTCAATGAGAAACGGGAAAAATACATGAGTTAGTTTCTGTCTTGTCTCTGAGCCAGCTTTCTCACCTGAGGGAGTCACCATAAAACAAGAACCAACGTGTCCTGGCCAGAGGGCAGAGGTAGGAGCTGTGGGATCAGCTGGCAGAGAACTGTACAGTTTTAAATCACTTTTTTTTTTTTTTTACAACCTTGAGGGTGAATTGGAAAAGCTCCAGGTTTGACCAAACTGCGTCCAAGTTAAAGCAACATTCCTTGACAAAGACTATCATTTGGATCTCCTATGTGAAGGGATGGATACGGCCTTTACAGCTTCTAGACCCCTATGGTGAAGGAGAAGCAGAAAATGAGAATTAGAAGAGTTTCAGAGAAAGAAGTAGAGAAGGATCTGATTTTAATCAAATTTATTTCCCTTTTTTTTTCAGAATTAGGTCAATCAAGCTTGGTTGCTGGAACATGGTAATGCACAGTACAGTTGTTTGGTATAATTCAGTATCGTAGTGGTGAACAATCGTGAATCAAATGTGGCCCAGACTATGACTGAAAATTTTAGTTTGGTATTCGAGCTACCCATTTGAAAGTGGAAAAAAATGAGTATATATACTGTTATGATCTTGAACCAGATTCCAGATTCACACCACTTTATTGCCAGATGCTGTTTTGGTAACCAACAATTACTCTTGTTGAAATATAAAATGGAAAAAAAAACTTGCAAACAACAAACAAGTCACCAAACTGTCTTAAAGTTCATGTGTGCAAGCGTGATGGATTTGATCAATGGGAAAATTGTTAGTAAAGTTAAAAGCTGTTTACAACTGTAACAATTCAAAGTAGGGATGCACGATATTGTCAGGACGTTATCGGTATCGGCCGATATTGGGTTTAAAATTAACCATCAGATATCGGCCAGCACGCTGATATTCACCAATATAATAACCAATAAAATGCTGTGCTGCCTTTCCTTGATTAAACATCCGAGTTGTCACCATGTTTCACGTTTCCTTTGGACAGACGTAATGTTTATTGTTTTCTTACTTTGTCTCGTGCGAAACAAGCCAAATTTGGCCTGGTTGTGGGTATTGTTATGATTGTCTTAATGAGAGCATCGTTCAGTTTTAAGTAGGATGTATCTTACTTGTTTTGCTTAAAAGCAACGGTAATAAATAAAAAATGACGTTTTACATAACACGTTCAAATATTTTTCTTCTTTTGCACATGGAATGAATAAACCACAATTTGAAGCTTGTCTTTTATGCCTGCATTTGCCAGCGGGCCAACACAGTAAGAGTATGCAAAATAATACTGTATGTAAAGTCCACTACAGAAGAGATTTGATGATCTCTGCAATTAGGTGTGGAGAAAAATGTACATATATATTGATATTTTTATCATTATCAGTTATCGGCCAAATGAGTTGTAAAATACCGACATATTGGATATCAGCAAAAAATGCAATATCCTGCATCCCTTATTCAAAGTCATCTGTCTAATGCTGTTCGGTGTCATTCAACTTACTAAATAAAACAGTTTAGCTATTTGAGTTTAGGATTAGGCATTGAGTAATTCGATTGATACACTTTAAAGTTCTCAGTGGTTTCATCAAACTTATGGTTTGATCATCAGTACAATTCATGAGTAAAAGGTCAATAGGTTTGAGTAACTTAAAAAAAACCCCAATTTTAATTATCATCGATATTTTGAGGTACTTTTGCTTTGCTGTGTTGAGCAATGTCTTCGTTGTAGTGTTGAACAACAGTTGCCTTGTATAAAGAACGGCGGCCCTCACCTGCACAGCATGAATGAAGCAGACATGTCAGGCATTGCAGATGGTTTAAGCTCACTCTCTCCCACTGTCATCATCTGTTTCCACATAATGGTTCCTCAAAGGTCGTTAGTGTTGTGCTTTATGTCATGCTTTTGGCTTTCAGAGAAGAAAGTTGTAAAAATGCTCTCTGTGGATTTTTTAACGGCATCTCCTCCTCCAGGTTTTGGGAGATCCTTATGGGAGCCGTGGAAGGATTGAAAATGGCAGGAAAAGCTCACTAAACTTTAACAGGTAGGAAACTAAATCTCTTCTGGTTTGTGCTTGAGCTTGTGCAATACTTAATACATTGTCACAGAAATGTTGTATCATGAAAAGGCTGATTTTTCTTTTGGGCCATTGCTGATGTTGTAAACAGAAAAAGCCACATGTATCAAGGGGGCAATCGGTGAAGCTTTTAAAGCTTTTTTAACTATTTCCTTCAATTCATGTGAATCACACAATGGTTCATGGGATTTCAGTTTCCTCCTCTTGCAGTGTCAAGTCCACTTCCCCCCAAACCGCATCCCACCACACTCTGCTATTTAAAGTGTCAGCGGCTGCTCCCAATTACTCCTCCCCACGCCAAACCAGAAGCTCAGCCGTGCAAACGGAGGCCTCCCCACTGTGACTTTTATCTGTTTGTTTCCATATTTCCTTTACCCCTGCCAGTCCTCCTCTGTGCTTTTACTGTATTTTCGCACTAGCCAAGGATTATTGTGTTTTTTCTCCAGCTGACCTTGGTTACATAAATTCCTGACCCCCTCTCTGGATTCTCCTCCCTGTCCAAGTCCTCCTCTCCCTGTCCCTCGTTAGGCTACTCTCCTCTGGGCACTCCCACAATGTCCAGTGTTTTGATTACATTGTGAAATGGGAGCCAGGACTATTTATTCCCAGGATGGGGTAGTGTGGAGGACCTGGCTGGAGGATAATCCAGTGAGGGGAAAGCCAGGAAGCTGTTGTGGTTAAATCAGCCGGATGGTGTTGCTTGGTGAGCTGTTTATGTCTTCTCATGACCTCTCTGTGGGCCTTGCGTCCAGCCAGCTGCTTTGAGAAAGCACAATGTCCAGGGTCACATCTTGCTGTCAGCAGTTTCTGTACATAACTGGAATCCCATCGTTCAGCTTTGGCCATCACAGGATGGCCCAGTGATTTAAAACACCATCCAAGAGCTCTGGCCTTTTTTTGGGAAGCATACACTCTGCTGAAATTCACAGCAGGAATGCGCTGAGCAGACTTAAAGACAAAGATGGCTGAATAGTGAATAATCATGTTCACAGACATGGCAGTGTGTCCACAGACTGCAGTTCACTGAAACAATATTATCTCACTAAAGTCCTGTTGAACTTTACTGATAAAAAGTATTTATCAGCTCTACAGTTGCTTCTCTATATACAAATTTATATTTCTTAATATAAATGTTCATGTTTGCATGATGCGTTTTTCATTGTTTTTCCAAACAAAGACGTATTTCTAAGATGAACTAGACTGTTAATGGACTGTATTTTTATACAGCACTTTTCTAGTCTTTCAGTGGCTTTAAGCTCTTCACACTCAGAAGAAAACATTCACCCATTCACACACACATTCACACACGGCCGACAAGGTGGCTTCTCTACAGAGAGCCAACCTGCTCACCAGTAACTCGAACACACAGATTCAGACGCTGATGGAACAGGCGGCAGATAGCATGAGCTCTTCAATGCACAGCTCTAAAAATAGAAAATCAATATGTTGGGGGAAATGTTGGCGGGTCACCACAAATAAATGAACATGTTGGAAACCCTTTCATCTTACCAATTTGCATTGGCCCCTCTGGTGGTCCCTTAGGGGGCCAGGGCCCCACTTCCATAACCGTAAAACACGGAGAAAACAATGAGCCACAGTGTTGTACAGGATACCATGTTCCTTTGTTACCATGTACTGTAGTTAATTTTCACTCAGTGTCACATGCGCCGTCCTGCTGCCCCAAATACTCACTAGAGCACCAAATGTAGATTAATCCACAGCTGAGAAGAGTTCCAAACAAATGCTCAGTTTACTCATGTTGGATTAATGTGAGCTGCATTTTTAGGAAATTACGGAACCTTTTTTATAACAGGACAAAGTTTTTGGGACAGTGTAGGGAGCAGTGTCGAGAGTCAGATACACAGGTTCTTGATTTTGGTCTAAACTGACACACACACACACAAAAACAAAATCAAATACCCGCCTGCCCCATCGTTTAATGTAAACTTATCCAATAAATGAATGAGTGAATGTTACTTCTAAGATTTACTAAGCACTCCAGCCACTAGGGATGCAAGAAAATATTGATACATACGGATAACCTGATAATTTGTTTTGAGAAATTGTGTCGATTCCCTAAAACACTGAATTTTTAATGAATAGTCTACATGCAAAGATTCGTGGCAGTGGTTCATTTTGAAACCCCCAACTGCTGCACAAAAAGTATTGCCATGATATTCCGAGTAAGTAAGTAAGTAAACCATTTTTTAATTCAGATTTTATGGATATTGTGTCGTGTCCTTTATACTTAGATCCGTGAAATGTATCGTATCGCCAGATTCTTGCCAACACGCAGCCCTGCCACCCACTGAAATATTTTCTGTGATGTATTTCTGACTGAGCTCATCAGTTTTCTCAGACTTAATAGAGCAGAAATATGGAAGCGTTGCTCTGATACATGGATCCATATTCACACAGATATTGATCTCAATAAGTTGATGGGGTATCAGCCAGACATGATCAATTCCCATTGTTGTCTCTTAGTCACATTACAAGACTGTAACATTACTATTTCAAAACATGAAACAATATAATAAACTTTTCTTGGAACATGAACAGCTCCACTTATAGTCGAGTGTTATGTGTGATATTTGTCACCTCACATAAGGACTATTATATAGACTGATTGAAAGATTATCCAAATTGGTTCCACACAGTGATTTTTACAGAGTTTGAATTGATAAAGGAAAAAACTTCTCTGGATTCAAAGTGTTACTCAGAATCAGTAAACGGTGGACTCGGAAAAATGGGATTGGCGCATCCCTAACCAGAATCTGTCACAGTCTGGCAGTGTATTCTCATGTCTCATGTATAAAACTTTGCACTATTTCTCTTTTTGTCTGACTGCTCCAACTAGCGTCTCTGTAGCTGGCACTCTTGTCTTGTCTGACCATCATTTCTATTAAAGGACACAGAAAATGTAGTTTTTAAACTTGTCAAAGGTTGTCACAGAGTCATCTCATCTCCACATAAATTTTGCCTGTTATTAGCGTTCAGCTGAGCCAACGATTTAAGTCCAAGCTCGGTTCACCCTGTGGGGCCCTGGGACACACATTTCAGTTAATCTGCTATGTTGGAAGTGGGTTATAGCTACGTTTTGTTTTTGTTTTTTTTTTTAGCTTGACTGTAAGCAGACATGTACTCAAAGGAAAATAAACTTAATTCTCAGGAATATTCACTGGCACTGAAATTTGGAATGTGGAGAAATAATAAAACATCCTAAATAATAAATCATCAATAAAGTAATGCACACAACCAAAACAAAGCTCTGTTAACAGAAATTGATCTTAAATGTATTAAACATTTAGCTCAAGAATATTCATTCAGAGTTGTCCTTTTATTAATAGGTGGTATCAGTACACACACACACACACACACACACACACACACACAAAGTTTGCGCAGATATTCTTGTTAGGACTTCACATGGACTTCCATTCATTTGTACAGCCTAACCCAAACCCTTATCCTAACCCCTAACCTTAACTAATTTATGCCTTAACCTAACCTCAGTTCATGCCTCACCCCTAAGCTTAACCAGGAACTCAGAAGTCCAGTCATGCCACATTAGGACTGGTTTTTGGTCCTTATGAGGACTATTGGACCTCATAAGGGTTGGTGTTTATGCCAGAAAAGGTCCTAAGTAGGTAACAAAAACCAGTACATAGACACAGAGTATTGTCGAAACACATACCTTATTTGCCTCAACAGGACATACACTGACCGTGTGTTACATGCAAAACATAAAAATGGACACATACATTCACATGTCCACACATGTGGCTAAAGCTAACCAGAGGTGAGCAGTTGAGCATTAGATTACAGGTAAATGATTAGCCAGGATAGGCAGGAAACACTGAGGGTGAGTCAAATGTGTGTCAAGACAAGTATGTTAATGTGTGAGTTTCACTATGTGTGTGTGTGTGTGTGTGTGCTTCCTTACCACCGACAGCTGAGCTTCATAACCAAAACCAACCAGAGCGTGTAAGTGTGTTTTCTTAAAATATGTTTCTTGGTTTTGATAGAAGACAAAATATCTCATGAACAATTTAGCTGCGTTTAGTGGAAGATAAATTTTAGTTTGAAGGAACAGAGGAAGATGTGACCGCATTCAGAATCCCTGAGACCAAAACAAAACTAAATGTCTGTGATCAGATTTGGGAAAAACATACACATGGGAGGGAGAACCTGTGAGTGAGCTTCTGTTTGGCTCCACTCAGACATGATTTAATTGAAGCCTCGTCACACATGCAGCCTTCCCCTGTAATGTTCTAGCATTTTGCCAGTAAGGAGTCATGTGTGAATGAGAGCCAGAACCGATTTTTCTTTTTTTTTTTTTTTGGTAAAGCTGCACCGGCAATTTCCCACAAGACCAACATTACAGTGAGCATACTGATAAGGCTGTGTTGTGAATGAAAGCAGAAAATTACGGGGAAAGACACGTAAAGAGTTACATCCGTCACAGAATATGTTGATGATGTATTTTAATCCGCAACTCGTTTACAGCAGCGACTCAGCAGCTATGAACAGTGTAAACAACAAGCAACGTTGACACCACGTATTTTGTTTAACAATGGCTGGAAACTGGACAGACTCGGAAACAAGGGAACTCCTTGAACAGCAGTTTCTCTTTCAAATTGGTTTCGACCTCTGTCCAGTTCAGCCTCCCATGCTCTTTTAATGCCCCTGAATGTGTTCTCCTGACTCACGAGGATGACAAATAAAGATTTTTGGCTTGCATGAAATATTAAACTGCTTGGTTCCGTATTTGGGCGAAGTGACGAGTTTTATAGTTTCTTTGCCGACTTTGCTGGGGCCTTGGGTGTTCGCTTCAACATGCTTGCATTGTTTGGGAGGGGTGTTGGGAGTGTTTGTGAAGTGACGTACGGGTGGTTCCACGCATCAGCAACCCCCCGGAATGTTTTCCCCAGACAAATGTGCGTCTTTCTCTTGAAAACAAACTTTCAGGCAAATGATGGTCAATTCCGTGATATTTTGTGTTTAACAATAGATTCCATTTTTACTGGCCAATTCTGAGATTCCGTGATCGGGGAAATCATTGGACCCTATAAATGCACGTTGCAGTTACTTGTGTAGCTTACGGCGCAGGCGCCACGTGCAGCCAATGCAGAAGCATAAGTCATTAACAAAGTATCTAGATCATCTTTTTATTGTCTTACCATTGGCAACATTACAACTGTGCTAAAATAAAATAGTTCCCAATGAATATGAGGGATTAAAAGCAGGAAATGGCTGGTAAAAAGATCAAGTTAACAGCAGTCAGATAAAGCACATTGTGCTAGCTTTTGGTCCCTGACGTACTGGGGCATTTAAAACATTTTCTTTTGGAAGAAAACTTCAGTCTGAGTAACCAGGCACCCTATAAAGTGTGCCTGGACTAGACTAAAGCCAGATGTTGTTCAGTTGTTCAGACAAATGTGCAGAAATACACAGTAAAAAAGGCTGAAACAACTTTTAGTTGTTTATGAGATCAATTTGTTGCTTTTTCTTTGAAAGAAAGACAGAAAAAATTATTTAAAGCAGGTGACCTATAAAAAAGATTCCAGCAACCAGACTTGTTGCTGTTACAGGATTTGCCTGTTAAGCTGAATTTGTGTGTCTGTGTTTTTGGTCTTGCTGTGGGGTATACACATATCGCCGCCTCATGACACTGTAACTACACTGCAGGATTACGGCAGCTTCAGAGATACATGTGTGGAATAATAAAGCAGGATACGGCTTGACTGTATAATACAAGTTAGTGTTGCAGGTGTGCCACTGTCTTGTGAAATGTAACGTCCAGTACAAATCAATACTTACGCAACAGGTATCTCTGTAGGGTCTGCTGATATCTTCTTGGTTAGACGTAAATCCGGCCTTAAACCACGAGGCCACAGAGTGCTGCACCATAACCTCTCCATCAACCCGCTCCACTAATCCATCGAGCTCAGCAGTTCACTGTACCAACATGCAGTGAGCTTTGCCAGTTACCAACTCATTTCACTGAACGATTTGAGTCCTGATTGAAAAGCTCCACACAACCTTCCCAAACATGCCGATTTGATCACAACAAAGACATGCTGACAGTTGTTACCATATATAAATTTGGTTCATGTGTGGTATGCTATGGCTCGAGAACAAAAGGCTCTACAGCCCTGCACCATGACAACACATGTGCTGCAGGTCTGTCAGAAACAGTGGCCTGGCTGCCCTGCACAGACCTCAGATGAGAGCGATGGATAGGGGGCTGCAGATTAGTGTGCTTTAAGGCGTATCAGACATCTTAAGTAACATTAGAGGGTTTGATAAAGACTCTGGAATGATACCAAATAAACCTGCTTAAATGAGCCCATACTGTGTCTACAGATTAACTGAAGTCACGGGCTTCATCAGAGGACTCTGCATGACTGCTTAGCCACAGCCTCTGAAATACTCATGCATGTATAGTAGCACTGGTTCTGCATTCTGAGAACTTATGGAGCAGCACTTGAATCGAAATACAAAAAAACACATTCACATTTTTTCTGTCTACTGTATTACTGATAAATGCTTTGCCAATAAATAAACAATTTACAAAAACAACGAAGCCATTTTATTTTAAAGGAAAAAATCAGGAAGTGAACAAGTGCTTTGGGAAAGTTCGTTTTCTATGACTTTTTAAAGAGCGACTGCAGCACCTGCTAAAACATAAAAAAATCACCTGCTGATAAAAACTTAAAAATGTATTTAAATAATGTGTTTTCACTGAAGTGAGAATCCAAGATATCGTTTTGATTCATGGTGATGACAGATAATTATTCTTTCAAACCCGCCTCTCTGTGCCTGCAAATATAGCAAACTGCTGTCAGATTTATTTCTTTTTGAAAATGGTTGTCTCCCCAATTCCTTTACAAGGATATATTGGTAACACTAATATGTAACAAATAAATAAATAATTGAATAAATAAATAAAAAATATATAATTAAAAAAAAATTCTTATGTTTATAACATTTATACATTATACATATTATTAATTTTTTTAATAAGTTGTTAGAAAAGTGGGTAATAAAAGTATTGCTTTTCCCAAGAAAAATATTATAGTTGTGAATTAATTATTTTATCACTTTTGTTGGATCTAAAATGATTATTTGTTTACCTGTCTAAAATGGCAAAAGGCTCGTGAGCCAATAGTATAACAACACTGATATCTCTGTGTCTTCGATGATCAGTGGTTTGAAGTTTTCTATAGGACATTCAAGTTCTCTTCATCAGTGTTCCACTGTCTCAATCGTTCCTTCTTGACTTGTTGACTCGCGTGATGTGGGAGAGTGAATTCCTCAGTGGAGCTTTCTGTCGCAAAACGTTACCAGGTCAACACTGCTGCTGTTGTTTCTCATGTTACATGATGCTGATTCATAGAAAACGTTATGGTTGGTGTATTTCCAAGTAGCACAGGCGCACCTAGTTAAAAAATTTAGTTGCGCTTTCTCTAGAAATTGCAAAATTTAACTCAGTAGTTACAAACTGGAGCCCAGGGTTTGTCTGTGTTTGGCTCAGAAGTTGGACTTGTCACTGCCTGCTCATATTGTGAGGTACTGCACTTGGTGATGAGTTTTTCGAGTGACTTGTTGATTTATGCAGGTACTACTTTTCCATGTGTTTTGTTTGGGTAAATAGGTTTGCACTGTGTAGTCCACACAGGCAGAGTACAGACATCAGATCAGTTTGAGACTGTTCTTGGCTGCTCCACGTTGTGTGTCTACTGCAGCAAATGAAGCAGACGCGACATCGTGGAAATGTCTTCTCAGACTGATGCTGAATGGTGCTGCCAGCAAATGTCAGAGTACTGTGAATGTCATATTGTGACCAAAAGCAAGCCAAGACTTGCTAATGACGACAGTGAGGAAGAAATCCTCTGTGTCATGTTGATTGCAGAGAAGAGCTCCTTCCCAAGAACTTGTTTTTTAAATTTTGTCAATAAGGTGTCATATTTCTTTGCCTTCACTGCACTGAATAAGCTTACCATCTTTACCAGCTCACCATCTTTATTTCTTTTATATTTTTTATTTTTTCGAGGCGCATTTCACTCAATCCACCA
>JAQFJA010000012.1:30090909-30101087 GCA_029874485.1 Naso brachycentron | reverse complement strand
AGGCTCTTTGTGTCGCGGCTTGTTTTACACACACACACACACACACACACACACACACACACACACACACACACACACACACACACACAGCATTCAGGGGGGACCAGACAACACAGCAGCCACACTAACATTTACCCTTCACTCTCTCTGAACTGCCCTTGTTATTGCCCAGGCATGCACAGAAAAGAGCCTTTATATATATATGTGTGTGTGTGTGTGTGTGTGTGTGTGTGTGTGTGTGTGTTTGGGTGCACGTCTGCCCTATCCCTCCATGAAGGCATACTATCCACGCTTTGCAAAATCACCTCGAGTGTCCTTCCCTGAAGATCACCGCCTTTAATATTATCCTAAGATTGCACCAGCCAGCTCTTAACCTGCTGCTCAGAAAAAAGCCAAGTGTTGTGAGGAAAAGAGGATTATGACACTGGTTTCGAGAGCGAGAGAGAGAGAGAGAGAGAGTGTGTATTGTGTAGTGTAAGTGCTTGGAGGTGAGTGCCATGTCAGTCGGAAATGAATTTTCAGAACAGCTGCTGAATGTTTCAGAGGACTGTTAGAAGCTCTTTCTAGCTTTTATTTCATAGCCGTGCAGCTTTTCTACTCTCCAGAATGTGAAGGAGTGCAGCTCAGCTTTTCTTCATCATGTAAAGTGACTGAAAATGATTCACAGTCTCAAATCACTGTACCTACATGTTGCTTGTTGTGACCAATGAAGTGATAGCCTTTAAGTCTTATTAAGTATTTCACTGCCATGTGTATAGTTTTAGTGACAGCATGAATGAGTCATGGAGTAAATATGAACACTTCTCTTGCCACAAGATAGTGTTTTGTTTTTTTTCTCTTTTTAAAAATGTACTTCAGGGGTCACTGGTTGCCCAACTTGTGTGTGTGTGCCACTGCACAACAAGGTAAGTTTATCTATGAGTGTGTCAGGTTTTTTTTTTCTTTTGTAGCTTTTGGTGACATGCCGAGAGAATAAATGTTGTGATATTTGTGTTTTTTCAGTTTCCAGGAGGTCCATAGTTTTTCACCAGAGCAGAAATCATTGTTGGAATTATAAGTTAAACTTTTCCTGAGACACAATTAAAGTTTTATCAGGCACGGAGGTGGGTGGTCCTGAATCCCAGTGGAATCTAAGAGGAATTAGTTCAGGTGTTTGTTTAGCTTTTAAAGGTGGCAATAAAATCAGCCAAGTGTCACTTGTGTACTGGCTCCACTGCTTCATGATAATACTACACTGTGTTAAATAATTGTCAGTACTTCTCCAAAGCTTGCAGGGTTAGTTCAGCATGCACAGTCAGTCTATGACCCTCTGCAGATGGCGATTAGAGATGTTCCGATACCATTTTTTCCTTCCCGACATCGATTCTGATACCCAAACATGCGCAGTGGCCGATACTGAGTAGATTACTGATGCGATATGAGCGCATCAAAAATAACAATTCCTTTAAAACTAAAGGTATCATTGTATTTTAGTAAAATAAAATGATTAATATACCATTATAAAACAGTCATGCAACAGCAACTTGAAAACCAAAGTCTAGGAAAATCTAGTTCCTAACACATCACTTTTTTACTGGTGGGACTTTACAGTGTAAAATATAGTGAAATGTAGACATTTTGGTTGCTCCATCTGTCCGTTCTTCTTCGCTGCTCTTAAAAATAGGAGTGGACAGTGGCAGCGCAACTTCCTGTTTACAGTTTTAGAGCAGCAAAGCAGAATTGATCTCAGCTATGTAACGTCGTAGCTGGGTACCCTTTAGCGGCTAATAAATCACGTGGTATCTGATAGCTGCACAGACTGGCTTACTCACCGATACTGATACCAGCATCTTGGACAGTATCGGAGGCATTGTCGGAGACTGGTATCGGTATCGCAACAACTCTAATGGTGATCAGCGGTGTCACTTTTAGGAGAGGAGGGGAGATTTTGCTGCATTGAAAGTCAGCTTTGTACTGTTACAGACGGGGTCAGCAGAAAAACGGTTTGTAGCCACAGATATAAATGTGAAAGTGAAAAAAATCAGTCAATCAATTTCTGTTCAGTTCAAAATTTTTCTAAATTTATGTTTTTCTTCACCGCTTTAGTTTAATGCCGGACAGCCGTTTATTTTGGCTACTGTCTCACTACCGTGTGAGCCAAACAGCTGGTTTACAGAGTGATACAGAGCGCGGTGTAGTGCCATCCTCCATTAAGATGAGGTCACAGTTGAATCCTGACTCTCAGTCTGGAGGATAGTTGAAGCTCCAGAAACATAGGATCCGGCTTTTCTCATAATGCAATGCCGAGCCTCTTTCAGCTGACAGCTTTCTGTGTCGGCCATGTTAAATATTAATGCCAGTGTGACAGGCTGTATACTGAACGATGAAAGGAGACTCTCGGGTGTCTGAGGGTTGATTTTTGTATTTTCTCGGTGCCCTCCTCTATATGACACCTATATGACACCATCTTTTTGTATTTCTGAGACTGAATATTATGCACTTTTAACAATTCACTCAACATTTAGGGGCAGACAGCGAATAAGCTGAGATAATCGTCAGACTGAAGTCTCCTTACTGTGGAGCAACATTAAAAAAGGACCATGATAATTAAACCACAGAATAAGTTTAAATGGACCACGCTTCGCTTCAGTAATGCTTCCAGAAGAGATAATCCCTGACACACAGACTTTTCTCTCTTTCACCTCCCTCTCTCACATATTTATCCATTTTACTCAATATTATGGTGCCTTGCCTGCATTTTGTGTTGGAAAATCACTGAACATCTCCATTTAAGAAAGGCGACTGGATTCTGTTTGTATGTTAAATTTCTATGTCAGAAAACAATGAAAAAAATGTAAATCAACATTTCAGTAGGCAAGACTTGACAGGATGTAGCCACCATGGATATAATGGCCGAGCTGTCATTAATTTGGACTTAAAAGATTTGGCTATGATTAGTAGCAGCCAAAATACCTCTATCAGAATATTTGTAATTTTAAATAACCGCATTAATGCGGGCAGATTTGACGTGCAAATTTTGGAAGCCACCAGACTTTTTGCAGCAAAATATGACAATGTTTGATGCTCTTGATCTCAGCTTGTGCATCAAGCTGAGATCAAGAGCGAGAGAGGAGAGGGAGCGTGGAAAGTTTGAGTGACAGAAAAATGTTTCTTTTTTGTTTGTTTTACAGCGGATTAAAAGCCTGTGCTTGAATACTGTGTAGACAGACGCTCTTAGTTTTGGTTTCAAATTATTTCTCCTTTGTATTTCTCCTTCTCATGTAACGTCATCTAATTATCTACATTAATCTAACTGGTGGATGCATTGCTGAGGAGCCGGCTTCTGGGCTCTGTTGAGTCGAGTATATTTTTAAAATAACGTTGTGCACATCCGTTGATGCGACTTTTTTTATGATACATGGTTGGCCACATGATACAAGAACAATATGGGCTCATCTAGAGCGATACAATGTGATACAATTCAGTGACTAGAAATCAATATAGTAACTTTTTTTTTTTTTTGGCCAAAAATAGAGGAAAAGAAAATGCCGATTTCCATGCAGTAGTAGAGGAGGTGAAACACTGGAAAAGCTCGATACACTGAACTACACAAACATTCAGTGCACGGCCCCCGTTGAGTCTGTGTGGACCGCAAACGTCGTCCGAAAATCTCTTGTTCTCCTGATGGTTTCCTGTCATGATCGGCCACTATCTGAAGCGACGCTGCAGACGCAGCACACACGTCCAGAATGTCAGAGAATGAACTGGAGTAACGTTTACAACTATTTGCCGTTATAAGTGCAAAAAAACATCCACTTAGGTTTGAGACGCTAAATACAAGGCACAAATTCTTTTTATGGATACAATCGATTTTTGCTTTGAAAAATAATTTTAGATCAATACTAGTTACACTAGAAGGACGATTTGCCGTTTACCTATTGATCTAGTTTGATCATAGCGATATAAATCGATGCGTTGATAACATCGATGTATTGTTACAGCCCTAGTCCTGTCCCTGCAGCCATCTTACAGACATCCCGAGAGGCTCTTCACCAAGTTTGGAAGCTGCTCCTTTTTGGCCTCAGAGGAATTCACAAAACAGTTTTTAATAAAAGAGTTCAATGTGTTTGAATAGCTGTTTTCATGAAACAAAAACACTGAGCCAGGCTCATTAAAAATGAAGTGAAGGAGTGTGAACTGGTATCTGCTTACTGGCTTTTGAGATCCACACACAGGAAGACACAGGAAGTGAAGTTTGAATGTTGATGTTACTGGGGATACTGTCTTCCTCTCTGTTGCTAGGAAACTTTGACGTGGCTGCACATCGGTTTAATTCTCGGAGTCAGCATTGTGCTGCTGGCATGAAATCCTGTACTGCAAGGCCAAGTAGCATTAACAAGCTGTCAAGGCCTGAGGGGTGTGTGTGTGTCTGGTCCCCTCTCCTGTGACTCGAGTCATGAATATGGAGCAGCTTCTGGCTTTGTTCCGTCACTCACACACAGCATCAAACAAAAGATAAGACTGCCAGAGTGAGAGTGTGCCTTCAGAGCAGGTTAGACCAGCCGAATTACAAGCCCTGAACCAGCACTTTATCTGGTGAGGCGTAGAGCAGCACAGGTGGAGGTAAACCAGGGCTGGCTGGAGGATCTGGTGGGTGTGTGTAGACCAAGTGTACTCCGGACAAAGTGCCTGTGGTACAAGTTTGAATTACAGGTTTAGAATTAGAAGTTATGGCTAAAATACACGGAACAGGGACCCGTGCGTCACATAGGCAGGGCAGGGTGCGTTTTTTTTTTTTTAACTGGCTACGCAGAATCCATCTTTGTAGTGCTGGTTGTGTCCAAGCTGTTTTTTGTTTAAAGAGAGTTTTAGTAGTACTTATTTTGGAAAATAGTTTCCTCTGTGGCCTCCCACTCCCAACAAATTTGCATCCGTCCTGCTGGCCACGTTGCCAGTGTTTTTCCATGGACTGTGGGATCATTTGAACAACATTTTCATGAATATGTATTGATTTGATTGACATTTTTTGATGTGCGATGCAAAAACAGCTACAGAGATGCTCTGCGGAGTTACTTTACCTCTGATTTTAAAAGGGTAGAGGAGTGAAGAAAAAATAAAAATTCAAAATGATGAATGGATTTTCTGAGAGTTAATGTTTTGTTTTTTTGACATGCTGAAAGAGGTGAAACTAAATTGCAAAAGCAGGCGAAAACTTGGTCTAAAAAGTTGTCTTGTGAATCTCAACCTTTTTATCATTCTGTGCAGAAGGCAGTGATTGCAAGTATGTTTTGATTTTAAAGTCTGAAAAATTACACAAGCAAGAAAAATAACACTTGAAGTAGCCAATATTTTGACCTTCAGTGCTGTTATCCAGAGACTATAGCAGAGCAGAAGAGCTGTACCCATTGAGACTAGCTTCCAACACACACTGTAGCAAAAACAACTTAAACCAACTCAAGCCTGCTTCACCTCAAACACCCCCCCACCTGCTCAGTGTCATGTACAATGAAGGTTTTCCCGGCAGCTAACAGTGCAGCAGAGAGGCTGCTCTCCACTTGCTGGCAAGACACTCTCAAATTCATTGATTCTTCAAAGTTATTAAAAATATTTCTAGACATGATTTTAAATCAAGAATAAAAATTCACGTATTTAGTGCATAGGCGTGCATTCACATTTGTCTATAAGTGTTTTAAGGTTGTCCCGAATACCATCTGCTGGACTCTGTAGTGATCGACATTGAATATGCGAAGCTTCAGTCAGAGCGTGTGGTGGAGTAGCGTAAGCAATTAGCATGACTATATTAAAAATACTGCACATATGCACTGCAAAAATATTATTGCATTTTGACTTTTGCTTTTAGATAGACAGAGTGATTTATATGATAGAAGAGGAGAGGAGAGAGCTTCATCTTATCTCCACAGTGCACTATTGACGCCTCATCCTATTTATATAAATTAACACTCCTGAGAGTAAAACACTAACTGTGTACTCACACCAGGCTTCATGAGCGTCAAAGGCAGCCAGCTGCAATTCATTTTCAATGTATGCTCGCAACAAAGGGCGTCTGGCACCTCGGCAGCAGCCAGCAGCGCGATGGCAGCGACCTGAGCAACCACAGCCGTCGATTTGAAGTTGAGCAGAGCTCAACTTTATGCAAATACGCAGCTGCAACACCAAAGCAGCAACCAGTTGCAGTCGGGATGTGATTGTCTTTCCACGGCATGTAAAGTTTCTTGCAAACAGAAGTTCTCTCTGATCCTCTACAATTGAAGAGAAACTAAAAATTGTGGTTTCCTGGAGCTGTATGATGTGTCACTGTTCTTTCTACCGTGACATAGATGCCATAGATGAAGAAGGTGGCGGAAATAGTTGGGATATCTGATGAGTGATTAGGCTGCTAAGCGATGTAAATCCACATAAACAAATGCCAACCATGTGCCAGTTAAGCAAAGTGAATCAGTAAGTTCACATATTGCTTTAACAATTAATTCAGTAGTTAAAATAGATAAAAAATGATGATAACAGCAAAATGTGACGTCTGCAGCGCTGCTTGAATGTCCCCCCTGCTAGAGGGGCTGGCAGCGCCGGGCAGGGCGACGCCAGCGACCTGAGCGCCCACAGGTATATTTGAAGTCGTTCTTCATCGTCTTTAACCCTAGAAAATAACTTTTTTCTTTCTTTGCACTGTCACACATGACAGTAGCATCTAAACATAAAGGTCGTATAACTATAACAATAACCTATAATCTATAACAATTCACACAAAGCATAGAAACGAGGTACTTAAATTGTGTTTACCTGACTATGTCACCACGACATTTTATTTACAAGCGGTATGAAAATGTCGATGCTGAAGAAAGCAAAGCTGACCATGGATTTCAGATGATCAATCTTCCAGGAAGAAAAAATAATTTAATATGTTAAAATATATCATCCCTCCGATGTGAAAGGGTATTCTGGAGTTTTTGATACAGGGCCTGATTCTCGACCTACCCAGACCTATTCCTAATGATAGAGACCATTTTCAGCTCATTTGATGTAGTACAGAGCTTGGACGGCTCTCAGTGTCACCGCTCATGCTAATATATTGTAAGTCAAAAGGGAATTCCTTATTTAGGGATTCTTTACCTCTTTCATTAGTGTGCCCTATGTGCAAAACACAGGAACACTATGACTATTCCTCATACTTTTTTCTTAAACTTATTTTTCTTCTGACAATTTTTGAAACATAACTCGTGCTCAGCTTTGAGCGCACATGCATAAAACATATATCAAAATGTGTGGAGTCATTGGGAACACAAAAAACACAGGGGAAAAAAGCGCTATAAGAATGAATGGGAAACTTTTGAGAAAAGAACTCATAAAGACCAAAACTCACCCGAGTTTGAGCCCATGTGGTGTCATGAAACCTAAACATAGAAACGTGAATAAGACTGGAAAACGGACATGAAATCCTGGACTTAAAGTGCAAACGCTGAGCAGCGGACGTACAGCAGCTGTGCTGCATACTTGAGTGGAGTGTAATGGCCTCGTAACGTTTTTTGGCTGTTACAGGTAGGATCAGGATTGCATTGAGTATTTTTTATTTTGTTTTTACAGTAGGATCTTTCTTGTCACGGTTCATCGTACCGTTCAGTTTCAGAGCCTTTTGTTCTCAATGTTAAGATAAGATCTTTGAACAACATCAATGCTGACATAGTGCTTTGACCTGCACCTCAGTAACCATGACATGTCACTGCTGGCTCTCTGCAGTAACCTGATCTCTGAAAAATCCTGTCAACAAGAAACCTGGCCTCCATCATCACAGTAACCACTGTGCAATGCTGGACTTCTGCTGGAGAAACCTGATTTCTTGGCAGTGTGTACTGTTTGTCATCTTGTATCCAGCAGCGAGTGACAGACAGTCACTTACCATTTTCTTGACTGCATGATACTAATACTAATACACACTCACACAGGAGTTCTGCAATAAATCTGTCCTCCTCCATGAAGGTTGAAATGTTCCGTTTTTGTTGAAATTGTTTTTGCGAGGTGCTAAATCATCTGTTGGCTCATTTTGGAGGCTGCGGTTTGTGCTGTGTTACTCTGAGTGGTGTTTTATTATTTAATCTGACCTCATGGATATGAAGGAATGTTGTTTCAGGCTGCTTTGGAATTTGGCACCTGAGTGTAGTTGTATGTGTAGTCTAGTAATAGACAAGCAGCATGACCAGACTGTACGACAGCTCTGAGCATTTTACACAAAGCACTTATGGAGGTGAGACAGTTCATCATAAAAATATTGAAATTAAATTTCTGTTGTTAACATCCATTTGATTTTATTGACCACATTCTCTGTATTTTTTTAAATTCTTAATGTACTTGAGAAGTTCAAAACCTGAAGTGACTGAATTGTGGCTTTGTTGACAGTGTGTCTGGTTGCCTAAAGGCCTTTGTACGCTTCAGACGAAATGTTGGTCAGATCAGCGTCACTCTTCACACATCTGCTCGTGCACAGCTGAGTGACACCATGAATGCCTCCAAGGAGAGACTGTTTGAAAGTGTTATCCCCATTTCTACATTTTATTGTGTCGACACACAGCGGCACAGAGCACAGAAGTTTGAAGAGCGGTCAGGGAGACGATGTGATGCAGCCACGACGAGTCCATGTTCTTCTCATGTAACACGCAGGTTTTTTTAAGCTTTGGTCTGATTACACCAGAGGTTGTGTTAGACTTTCTGACTGTCCTTCATTTTGATGGACGGGGGCGAAAAAAATCTGTCATGATCAGTTAATATCCGACGTAATAGTTTTCATTTATTCATTTTTATTTTAATAAAATAAACATACCAACCTATAGAGGAAGCATTTAAGCTTTTCATGTAGACTCACATTGCACACTGTGATACAACACTTGCTGTTTTTCTCTGCATGGACTTAATTTAAACACCATGGATTCGTATGGGTTGAAACTGTGCGCCTGCTTGTTTGCAAACAAATGCATCGAGTGTGATCGCTGCAGAGGCGATCGTCATCAGGTTTTGTGTTTTTTCTCTCAGACTGACGACTTGTCTTTGCCGTTTTAATTTTGTTCTGGGAACTGAAGCCACGCTCTGCTGCTACACTGGACACTGGGATTTCAAGTCAATGACTAGAAATATAGACATACACTATAGTGTAAGTGTACACACCTGCCACAAACTGGACAGGGGTGTGAACTGCAGTCTGTTAGAATGATGGATGGCATTTAAAATTTTTACGTCGTTGTAAATAAAAAACATCGGTAGCGGAAAATATTCTGTTAACGCGGCATGTGGATTACACACGTATGACCGAGTTCATTTGACACATACTGATTCTGGTGTGAAAGTCGTGAACGTTGCTTTTCAAAGGTCAGTTTTGCTTTTAACGCTGTTTGTGGTTTTCTGTGTGGCCGCAGTTTGCAGCCGCAGCTTATATGAATAGAAATGTGCATCAGGGACTCTGATGACTGGCTGAATAATTTAATCAAACGCTGTTGTGCTCTGGCCATTTTGGCTTCGGTGCTTTTCACAACTCAGCATCTTGTGTTTTTAAGACTTAACTCTCTCAGCCCTGCTCACCATGTCTGCATTCATGTTTTCAGTTTTAAGTGCTGTGTTTCCAGCTGTGTGTCGAGGCAGCAGTAGCTCCCCTCTCCAGCTGCATCGAGGCCCGTAAGTGTTGCTGAGCTTTGTAAGCTGGTGATGAAAATGACAGGAGAGGAAAAAATAACTCATGTCCATCGAACTTTTCCTCTCTGCAAGAGGAGTTTCTGCATTCTTTCTGATAATGTGTGCATAGCTCTCCCCGCCATAATTAGCATGTCAAAACACAAGCTGTAATTTGCATGTGAAGGCATTGCCTCATGACAGCACACACACACACACACACACACACACACACACACACACACACACACACACACACACACTCTTTGACTCACATCTTTTTTTCACCCTTCCCAGTGAGTTAGTGTGAGACAGTGACTTTCTACTGTTTATATGAGCATGATTACAGCTGATCCCAGTCCAGTGGAGCTTTAGGCTACCAGCAGTGTCACAAACTGGCAAACTTAGGTCTCGACTGTTGAGTGCTTAAAACTGTGCTCTCACAACTTTCTCGCACACAGAATTGTTTCTGTACAAGCCCTGTATTTGGCCTGCGCCATCTCTTTTCCCTCAAGGCTTACAGACAGATA
>JAQFJA010000012.1:30070890-30090809 GCA_029874485.1 Naso brachycentron | reverse complement strand
CAATTTTTCAATGGATTCTTAAAACATCTTGTTTCTTAGTTTTTTAGACTAGCAGATCCCAAACCAAAGAGTTAGAGCTTAGCTATTAATTAGAGATGTAGTTTAATTATTCTATTATTATTATTATTATTAATATTAGGTTAATTTTGAGTAGGAAGATTGAAAACAATTCCACAGAAATATGATTAAATCAAATCATGTCTTACACAGGAATAGGTCATAGCTCTGCAAAATGCAGTGTAATCCGTATATCAGTCTGCAGTCACACCGGGTGTGTAATGAGTAAACGACACGAAAATGTGAGTTGTTCAGATCGAAACTCTTAACACCGACAGCAACACCAGTTTGCAACAGAAACACGAGAATACGAATACGCGAAAGAGTTTTGACAGCTTATTCTGAAGAGGGAAAATATGGACTCACCTGTAAAACATAGCAGAACTTATCAGCCATTGAACACAAAATATTAAGTAAAAATACGACAACATCACGTCACAGGAATTAACAGCGGGCGGGTGTAAGCTGTGTGCTTAGATAGGTGAAAAGTTAACAGAGCCTCCCGTACGATGACATACATTAGCTCATGTTACTTCAGTCAAAAGTAAACTGCATAAGCTAACGTCACTCACCATTTGCAGAGCGCTCTGCCGGATGTCGTCTTAAGTTGTCTTTGTAATCTGCGTGTCGTTTGTCAAACAGCACTTGGTGCTGAGAGATACAGATAATGAGCTTGTCAGCCATTGTTGTTGATGTTGTTGTTGTTGGAGACGGACACGACATCCGCTCTGCACAACCATTGTGATTGGTTGATGCGTTTGTTTGCAGTGTGAAATTTTGGAAAATTGACCTCAATCTGAAAAATGAAAGGGTCGCTTTTTTGCAGCATGATATTTGTGTTCTCTGTGAAAATACTCATGCTAAATCAGCAGTTTTGGGGGAAAAAAAAAATCACAAATAAAATGCATCTGGTGTGTTTGTGAAGTATCAAACATGAAAAGATAAATCCACGAAAAACGCAAGTCATGCCGGAATACTCTTTTTGTGGCTGACATCACATCTGACCTCAGTTCAGTGAACAGCAGCCTTTACACAGAGAGCAACAGTGATTCATTATGCGGACAAAGGAAGCGCATGCACACGTTTGGTCAAAGAATTCCACTCAAACATAGAAATGAACCTTGAGACCCGGATATCCGTCCTGTCTTGTATCCTGGCTCAAGCTCCGTCACCCCAGGGTGATTTCTTCAGGGCCATAAAATTTAACAACCATGGGAACTTCCTTTACCCACCCTGCTCCTCTGCGTTGCAGTTGGCTCTGCTCTGACCACTGAAACATGTCCAGAAAAGCCCACGGTCGTGTCATTGAGGGAGCTCATCCCTTAAAAGGGCCTGATCAGGGACACCGAGGGACTTTTATGTCTTAATTTCTGGAAGGACGTTTTCCGGAAGAGAGCGCAGGGCACAGGGTGATGATTCCCCTCCTCCTCCGCGTGCTCTCTCGCTGTGAAGTTCATCAGCCAAGGAGGAATGTGTTCTCTCAGATGGGCAGCAATTGTTGGGGGGTTCTCTATAAATAACTTCTTGTCAGCCAGCCAGCTGGGCTGTCCAGCTCCAGCTCCAGTGGGCAGACTAACGCAGTGACTGACAAGAGAGCGCTCAGTGAGTTCTGACACAGTATAGTAATACTGCAAATGCTTACGACAGTTAAAAAATTAGATGGAACTGGAAACTTTTCGCAAAGCAAGTACAGTCAGAAAGATACCTAAACCATATGACAATGTGGCAGCAATGTGTTTTGATTCTCACATTTGGATTTTTATTTCATGCCATATAAGAAGTGGAAACCACACTTTATGATAAACAGCTGTGCAGGATCAGCGTGCAGCAAGAACATCTCCAGAAGCAGAGTTGGCAGCATGCAGCAAGGAGTGATATGGTTGCTCTGGTGTTATGACTGAGTCTGTTATTAATAGAACAAGAGCTGCCTGCAGGGTGGGAGAGAGTTGAACAGACGGCAGTACAGTCAAACCTTTGCTACACCACGACAAAGGAAGATGGATTGTTGGTGTTTATAAGTAACGTGTTTCTAACGTTTTACTAACCAGAAGGAAAGATTACATTCAGTAACACAGGTAGACTGTGAGGAAAGTGAAATGATGCCTGACTTCTTGAGAAACTCTTTTCTAATAAACTCCTCTGTGTTGGGTTTCAAATCAAACATTAGCTTGGGAGGTTGTAACTCAAGTGTCTGAATGAAAGTAAAAATCCTGTCGATTTTCTGCATGGGCAGTTAGGTGACTGACAAGGTTTCAAGGCTTGCATGGATATGAATCTCTTCTGATCAAATCCTCATTAATGATCCGTAAAGGATAAAGCAGTTATGTTTCAAAAATTTGGGCCAAAAAGTATGAGCCTGTGTACTTACAGATGCAAGCTGTGAAATTTGAGGTGCATTTTGGTGGAAAAAATCCCTTTTCTTAACCATTGATATAAAACACTAGTTGTTACATTAGGTCATAACTCATGACGTAACCTTACCAGGGTATCGTTTACAATTACAGCAACCACAGCTGCCATCTGTGTGGCAACTAGATGCTGTACAAAAAGGACCTTAGAGACCTTAGGGACCAGTGCTTTCCAATAAGGATGACTGCTGCTCTGCCATAATTTCTCAGTTTTGCTAATACTGGTTACTCTAATGTCTTAATTACACTGGCACTGTCTCAGGAAAAGTTGCATGTGCACCTCGGTTTTATTCTCTGCTCCATGCGACTTCAGTTATGATGTCGTTTTAATACATTAGACCTGATTTAGACTATCAAACTCAGATTATGACCTGTGGTTTGTCCCAGTGGTGTAGCCGTAGCTAGTTGTCCAAGATGGCGGACCTTTTCAGGCATTTACAACTCACATCGACTCGCTGTAATAATCGGGTGTAGACAAATAGCATAAAAATTCACAAAGAGAGCAAAAAATAGTTATGTCTACTGTGCCAGTCTCTGTTAGTCCCACATGTCCTCCTTTGTTTTAATAATAAAAGTGGCTAAAGACTGTGCATCAAATACAGTTGTGATTTTGAGCAAATTTTCCTACATTGGCTGAACCAAGAGAGCAGAAACTTCCTGTTTTTTCAGCAAAGGCTACTGGAGAAACATCTTGCCAGGTAAAGCAAAGCAAAGGCAGAGTTGGGCAGATCCTACGGTCCCTATAGTGTGATTCATAGATGTGCTCCCAGAGTAAGGAGAGAGGATAAACAGGTGCTGTTGTAGCATAGACAGTTAGCTCTTTAATCCCAGCTAAACTCCAAACTTTGCTAAAAACAGCACAAACTCAGTGCCACTAGTAAAACGCCAGGAACTCTTAGCATTGACTTACAGCTTGGTGGATACTGAAATAAAGCACAGTAACAACAGTGGACATTTGCAGAGCTCCTGTCTCCTTCCTGCTACGTGTTGCGAAGTCGCCCTGCTGGTTTACACAGCTTGTATATCACAGCAGTAACAGTTGTGTTGTGGAGAAGCAGGAGGGGGATGTTGGTGGCTAGTGTTTGTGTAATTGAACACCGTGGGCTCTCACAGCCACAAAAGCATCCTTTGTAAACACCGTGTGTTGATGTAAAGGCAGTGACTGATAGCAGGAGGCTGCATTCACTCTAACCCTCACCGAGTCCCCCTTTATGTGTGTGTGTGTGTGTGTGTGTGTGTGTGTGTGTGTGTGTGTGTCTGTGGGCATTTTGCAGTGTGTTTGTTTAAAGTGTACAGAGGAGGACTTCTCATTATAGGTGTGTGCTGGTGCACATTTTTGTGTATATACTCACAATCATGTCACTAATTAGAAACTTGCTTTATTTTCCCTCCCCCTTGTTCTGCGAATGAGTGGGTGCTGAATGGGGCATTATGGGTAGGCACTATAATTAATGGCCAGCTCTTCCTCCCCTCCCTCTCTCTCTCTTTCTCTCTCTCTCTCCCTCCCTATCCCTCTCTCTCTCTCCCTCTCTCTTTCTCTCTCTCTCTCTCCGTCTCTGGCTTATCATCATTAGTCACATTCCATCGGTTCTCAGTGAGCAGTGAGGCTTGCAAGTACTTGTTTGTGGCGATTTCCCTCGTCGTTTTCCCCCTTCACTGTGTCACCATCGCTTTCCCCTTTCACCATTGTCTCCCTGTAACCCCATTTCTGTACGCCAGTATCACTCTGCCAGCTTTTTTTACTTTAAATATGCTCAGGCCCCCTCCTTACTGTTGTCCTCCTCTGTCTCCCCCAGAATGTTGGATAGTTGAATTGAAAATGAATGAAAGGCTGGACTCAATGAAGCGGATGATGGCTCAATTGAATGTGCCTCTCAGGAATGCTTCCTTGTGTTGTTGAGTCTTTCGGCTGAAGCTCGGACTCCAGTTCAGTCAGTTTGTGGTGGGTTGAGGTTGGTAGATTTGTGCTTCGTCCTCCAGAGATTCTACCTAGCTGTCTCGGTTAGTGTGATATGGACCCTTTAACTTCTCATTCTGTAAATATTAATATATTAACACAAGTTACGAAGTGAATTACACTTAAATCTTTCCTTCGTAAGCTTGGTCCAGTGGTTTTGAAATCATGCTGCCATTCTGTGTCTACCTTAGACAGTACGGCAGTGAAGTGCATCGATAGATAGATAAACTTTATTGTCAGTGAAAATACACACCAGCACAAACGAACGAAATTTCGTTGCATTGGCTCACAATAGTGAAAACAAGACAGTCTGTTTAAAAATATCAAATTCATATTTATTTATTTGTTTTTTTACAGGAACACAACACTTTATGAAAGGGAGCATTAGATGTCTTTTTTGTAAGAGGTGTGACCAAGTTTTAAGGATTTTTAGATTAAAAAGAAATGAACCTCTCTGAACTCTAACAAACTGTCTAAAGGCCAGCTTATGGTTCCCTTGTGCTTGTGGTCATGAAGGTCCACAGAAGTCTGTGCAGCCCCAGACTTTTTATTTTTGTTTCATTCTTACTGCGTGGTGACAACCACCACTTTGCTTACTTTCTGTTTTTAAATGTTTTTCAGCAAGTTACAACAAAAGAACCTCCTCTTCTTCTTGTTGTTAGGAGGCCCAATGCAGTTAAGTACACAACTTTTCTAGACTTTAAAGTCTTTGGCTCCAGTGTACTGTGTGCCAAACCATTCTCTGGTGTCCTGTGGCCATACAGTATAAAACATAAATGATAGTAGAGTTATTCTGATACTGATATTGGTATCATATCAGTATCGGAAAATGCTGCAAATAACGTTGAAAATGCTGGTATCAGTATCAGCGAGTAAGTCTGTGCACTGTTGTACTGGCTGTAAGAAACAGTACCCGCTACTTTCCAGTTAGCTCAGTTAGCTCTGACTGACATTCCATACCTGAAATCAGTTCTTCTTTGACACTCAGAAACAATTCTCAGGAAGCACTGTGCTTCCAATGATGACTATTTTTTAAGAGTGATGAAGAAGATTGGAGAGAGCCAACAGAGCTATCTGCACTCAGAAATATTTTACACTGGAAAGTCAAAGGAGATGCATGAAGAATTTTATTTTTATGCGCTGCTTTTGGATCAGTACTTGGTATCAGAATCGGTACCTGGAAGGAAAAAATGGTATTGGAACATTTCTAACTGATAAGATAGATTATTCACAGCCTTTAAATTTCAAAAGTTAAAGGTTCACTCTGTAGAAATAGTTGATTTTCTGTGTCTCGCTCTCCATTCATCAGTATTTGACACCAGATACTGACGCTTTGGGTCGGTGGTGGGCTCAATCTACCAACCCAAAGTGTCAGTATCTGACAAGCTGGGAATCTTACAAATACGACCTTTAACATTTTTTTTTACAATTATTTAATGAAATCACTTCTTTTAAAAAAAAACATCAGTGAATGAATTCATCTGAACCCTTCTTCCAGTCTCTTGCCTTTATGAGAATAACAAAACGAGTGGTGAGTGCTCTGTTCTCTTATTGATGCTATGACTCCAGCAGTGGCGAGCAGAGCAGCCTCCCTACTGCATTGTTAGCTTAAGCCATCGTTGTACAAGATGCTGAGCAAGCACAGGTTTATTACTTTGGGTAAAAACAGAACTGTAGAAGATGAATATTCTTTATAAAATCATGTGTTTGTCAGAGTGCTGAACTTTGCCTCATGTTTGTTAATGCTCCCTTCACCATGCCAGCAACCAGATCGACGGTTACCTCGCTTCTGGTATCACTGAAGCTAAGCAGGTGTGGATTTGGTTAGTACTTGCATGGGAGACCTCCTGGGAAAACAAAGTTGCTGCTGGAAGTGGTTGTGGTTGTGGTCAGCAGGCAGCAAACGGGGACACTGTTGTAGGAGATGCCAGCCTTCAGATGTGAAGATGTGTTCAGCTGAGGTCCTGACTCACTGTGGTCATAAAAGATCCCATGGCACTTGTCACAAAGAGTAGGGGGTTTTAAATTCCCAACCTGACTCATTTAATCTGCCCCCCTATCATCCCCTCATGTAATTTTCTGAACTACACATCTCACCTTCCACCTCAAGCTGGTATGTAGTGAGTGCTCTGGCACAATATGGCTGCTGTAAATCACCCAGGTGGGTGCTACATACTAGTGGTGGTTAGTGAGATCCCCCCTTCACTGTGGAGCAATTTGAGTGCCTAGAAAAGCGCTACATAAATGTAATCTATTATTATTATTATTATTATTATTATTATTATTATTATTATACACAATCATAATTGTCTCACCTGTTACCAGTAAACCTGTTCACTTATAGATTGTTCCAGGTGTTTTTGGAGCATCTCACAACTTTTTCGGCCTTTTGTTGCTCCAGTTGAGCTTATTTAAAACATGTTCCTGCAATCAAATTCAGAATAAACATATTTTTTTTTTAAAAATCAATGACATTAGTCAGGTAAAATATTAATGTATTGTCTTGTAGTCCTTTTATTGAGGATGTCAAACAGGATTGTAAAGTTATGTCACCTAGTTTAATTTAGTTTTACACAGCATCCCTCCTTTTTTGAAATCGGGGTTACAATGACCAGTCTTGTGCCATGATGAATTCATCAGGTTTATCTTATGTCCCACCTGTATATACTACATTTTTTATAGTTCAGCCTGTCCTTTGTGTTTTGTTGGAATGCACACTTTATTCTCTGTCATATAAATTGAGCTGCGGTCCTGTTTCTACAGGCAGTGCTACAACACGGGTGGAGCCTGTTCCATTGAAGTAAAGGAAAAGATAAATGGATTACAGGCAAACATTTCCTCTCATCAAACTGATACCTTTAGGCTGCTGAAGTCACCGAAGAAAGACTTCCACTCGAGGCAAAATGTGATTTTTAACGAGAGTGAATTGAATCAGAACTCCATTCTCTTGTTCTCATGTGTCTAAACTCTGAATGAAGTTGAGCGTGATTGGATTATTCACTACAGGAAAGAGAAACTTCCTCCAAATGAGGCTTGCCCGAAGTGATGGAAGCCCACTGTGCACGAGTTTTAAGCAATTTGATGTGCAGCTTTTAGCAAATAGCCAATCAAGACAGATGAAGACCTGACTGGCCTGCTACTCTTAGATGAATGTAGTGACAGCTTGCAAATTTGAACAGTTATTGAAGAAGACAACCTCAAATATGACACTAGTAACCTTGATGGCATAATACAGATCCAGCTTACAGATTCATTAGCAGGAGGAGGAAACAGGAGACACACTTCATTTGTTGAACTAGTGCCTCTGTGAGCGAATATGCCCGTCATTCTTGTCTGAGCTCAGTTAGGCTCCGAATAAGAGCTTTCAGGATTATCTACACTGGGCCGTACAGCCGCTTTTTACCAGAGAGTCATGACTTGCTGACTACAAAGTTCAGGGTCTTTAGCCACAGAGTTGTAGCTTTTAAAGAAGATATACTCATTTTCAGGTCTTTGATTTTGATTTTGTGCTGCTTAAGAGCAGCTAGATACAAATGACTGAACAGTAAAGTCTGTAGATCTTCAGAAAACTGTGACTCGCGCCCTGTCTCCTCCTTATATTTTCTGCATTCTCTCAAAATGGCCAGTGTCGGTTACTCCTTCCCCTTTCCCTTATGTGCGCCTCTGCACCCAGCTGTACTTCTCACTCTTCAACACGACAAACCAACAAGAACAGTGGTCCATCACAAACTAAGTGTTGACAGTAATTGTGAAGCAGAGAGCAGAGCGCACTGGTGTCTGAGCAGAGCGGGGAAGGGGGCCTGCGAAGCACTGTGTGCACGAGCTGGCAAGCTCATATAAGGAAGTCCATCACGTATTGATGTCACTGGAAAAACAATGTTAAAAAAAAAAAACACTGTAAAACACAGCTTGCAAAGCCAGTCGAAACAGCCTGCAGGGCTCACTTCCAAATACATGTACCTTATTATGTGAGGCTTTGGCATCTTTTAACACAAGTATCCGACATTGTAACAGCATTTATAGGTCAGAAAAGACGGAAAAGCATCATAGCTCTCCTTTAGCCATGTATTGAAAAGTCCCCCTCCCCTCCCACAGGGGTCAAAGGAGAAAGACTTGTGGATAGATTTCATGATTTTCAGGGTTAAATGCAGAGGTATCAATCAGTCAGTGTGACCTCTGTGCCTCTGTTGAATTGGAATAAAAGTTTAAATGGTAAAAACAAACATTTCAAAGCAATGGCAAGTTGAAATTACATAGATATCAATTACTATAATTTTTATTGTGCTTTACTGAATAGTTTTTTGTGTTCTGTCTTTTAGTCTTTGGCCTGTTTCCAGGCCTTCACCCTCATTCCCACACACAGGATTGCCACCAACAAAGCAAGCTTTCTATTGCTTCTAGTGTGGCAGGGAAAGAGGTGTGTGTGTGTCTGCGTGTGTGTCTGTGTACACACTGGCTGAGGATCAGTCTTTTCAGCGAGGTGAATAGTGTCTTTTTCAGTCTGTCTCCTTTTTTTCCCCAACCTTCCCTCTGGATAAACCCACTGGAGATCCGCCTGAACTCGTAAGAGATAATCCTGCTTCTGTGCCAGTGATGGCGTGTTGGTAGACGACGAAGGAGAGAGGTGGATACACAGAAGGGGGAGATTATACGCGAGAAAGAGGAGGACATACAGTTTGTTTGTAATAAAAATGAGAATTGAACAGAATTTAGCAGTTATAACTAGCAGCATTTAACAAAAGATTCAGGTGCACAAAAAAGGGAACTCTTCCCTTGAGGTTCTTCTTTTTCCTCATAGTAACCTGCTTTTCTGGCAGGGGCTCTGAAACCAAAGGGGTTTTGTACCTTGTATCCTAGCAATGAGGGAGGATTGCATACAGGGTGAGTGTGTGTGTGGCACTGAAAGCCCTCTTGGACTGACACTACTTGACTTGGCCTCTGCGAAGGGCTTTTTTACTTGCGACAAACAGATGTAGCCAGTCAGACACAGGTCCGTCATGAATTTCAATGGTAAAAGCTTCCCACGACTAGAAGTGGACTGCAGTTATGCCCTCCCCAAAAAAGTGTGATTTAAAAGCAAACATTCAGAATTAGGGGTGTAACAATGAAAAAAAACACCATGATTAAAAAATGAAACGATAGGCATTGTGACACTGAAAAAATGTATCGTGTTGCGACCTCCGACATGCGGAGGGCGCTCTAGGAGTAACCTCTGTTTTGCTTGACTGAGCTATTGTTAGCCCTGATGCTATCTGGTCGTAGCGACCCAAAATGGAGGAGGGAGGGGTTGAAATAGTGGATGCTCCAGCAGCCTTTCACCCTCTGGGGTTGGTGGGATTGTATATGATCCCAAAATACATCATTTAAAAAACATTAAATAACTTTTGATAGAAGAAAGATAGCAACCTACTTTTTTTTAGCTGGAAGCTAACAGCTGTGCCGTTCAGATGAGGCCTTGATCATCGTCGTATCCCTTTCACAGGCTGAGTTATGTCCCCTGGAACTTGAGTGACTTTATACAGACTTCATAATGTAAATCCAGTATGATGAATCCCACAATAAAGGTCCTTGGTAATTATTAAATTAATTTTCTGTATGAAAAACAGCTAGCAAAAATGCACGGAAATGCAGTACGGCTACTACTTCTGCTTCCTACCTACCAAAATAAAATAAAAAATGTTTTTTTATATCTGCTGTAGCCTATTTTTATCTTTATATTTTTTAATAAATTCTTTTGATTCTGTCCCTGTTTTATTTTTCTTTTGTTGTACTGGTCATATTACTGTTTACACAGTCAAATGACACATATATTGCATTTTACAGTGGAATTTAGTTTACAGTAAGGAAATACAGTAAGAACCTGTGTTTTGTGGCCTGGCTACGAGAGATTTGATGTCAGAGTGTGTATCACACCATGAGACCTGTGTTATGAATACCGAATCGTGAGTTGATTGAATCGTTACACCCCTATTCAGAATCATCCATTAGACTAAGGATTGTCATCTCTGCATTTGCTGCCATAAATGACTCTGCGTGCCTGTATACTGAAATATACTGATGTGTCCTCTTTTCCCTTTGTGTTGCAGGTTGTGTCCAGAAGGATGTGTTTTTAAAACCTGAGCTGCTGGGAGGTCAAGAGGTGACATGCCTCTGTAAAACAGCACTGGAAGCAAATGGTGAGAAGCCGATGTCTCAGATAGTTTATTATGCTGACAGAGTCATCCTGAATTTGTTTAAACTGCAAATACCTCTTGACAGTAATGGATTCTAAAAATCTAAAATGTAAATGGTTATCTTATTGAACAGTAGTTTTATTAGTTGTTCTTAATTATTTGCAGAAAAAAAGACTTCTGTATCGAGTGATTAAAGGTAAAAAGTACAATTTTTAACCTTCTGTTACTACGTACTAGATTCATTAAAAGTGGATGTGGTATCAGTCTGCCTGGATCTTATACAGTGTGTGAATTATAAAATGACAGACATTTGGTACTGTATTTGCCGGACCTCTGACCCTCTTGAGAGGTCTGGGGGCACCCCCCATCCACCGGGAGAAAATTTTTGACATTTTTAAAGTCAAATGCATCAATCTGGTATACTTTGTGATAAAAAAATCATTAAATAAAGCTTTTCCTTCAGGAAATAAATGGATCCCAGTACATTGCAGGCGCGTGCTTCAGGGAGCTGAAGTCTTACAATCCTGACAGTGTCTCTGTTGCTTGTTTTTAACCCTTTTACTTCTAAGCCTCATTCAGGCCACCTGGAATTATTTTGTTGTTTTGCCTGAAAAATTGTCAAAAAATGTGAAATGAGTGAATGCTTTTGCCCCCTTTTCTTTCTTGACATTTCTTCTTACATCAGTTTGTGTATGTGTATGTCGATAAACTTTTCAAATAATCCATTTTTGCTGTCCTCTTCCTACTTTCCATTTGCTGTGCCAATCCTTGCCTCTAAGTGCACTGCTGCAGCCTGTGATATTGTGCCTACCGTAATGTCCTGTATATGAAAGCTCTCCTTCTCTGCTTTCTGGAACAGTTGAATGTCTTTGATGGGACAAACGGTCTAGGAGTTACACTTCAGTATTCCTAGCTGTTGCATTGACCTCTTTTGGGTGTACCAAGTCCTAATTAAGGGGTACGGTACCCCCAAGCGCCCCACGAAATTCAAACCCTGTCCTTATACCACTCTTGAATGTTACAGTTCAAGATGTCCATCCATCCTACTTCCTTTAAAGCTAATGTATTACTCAAATGCCGGAATTAAACGTGGCATTATTAGCCGCATATCAGCCTGGTGTTGAGTGCAAAAAAACAAAGTCTTGTTTCATTTCCTGTATGGTGTCATGATGAAAGAAAACCAAGATGTCCCGACAAAAAAACAGCATGTTGGATTTGTTTTCTTGCCATGTCTCGCCTAGTTTTGCCTTGTTTTCCTGGAGTCCTTGGTGCTTTTCTCCCACTCACCTGCGAACCTCCTGCAGGTCACAAAAGTCCACAAGTTTTGATTATTTGAGTCCAGCATGTAGCCTACCATGTCTGTCAGCCAAGTCGTGACATAGAGTTGATGACTTTATGATTTCCTAGTGACACAGTGACACAGTGGCTCAAGCTGGGAGGGGTCTTATCTCAGCATTGGCTAGCTTGTTGCAGCAGTTAAAGGGACAAAGCACATGCAGATCAAGAAGGAGGTGATAGCCTGATACCTTGATACTTCTGTTAAACAAACATTATCTTGTTGTTGTGGGTGGGACTGATAAATCATATCACTTTCTTGCAGCCTTGTAACAAGTTCCTTGTGGCCTGATACTGCTCTACAGCTCTGTGCCGTGAATCACTGTTCCAAATAATAATACATTACATATCTTTGTCACAAGGATATGATAACCACATTCAGCTGATATGTATATTTAATATCAGTGGATATATCTGATGTCAGAAGTTTCTTGCTACGTAATATCAGTATCAGCATCGGCCTGGAAAATCCCTTATCGGTCGGGACCTAGTTTCTAGAAATTAAATATGTGATAATGCAGGGAACCATGACTTGTTTCTGTTTAAGGTCTATGAGATAAAAACTTTTGACAAACCCTGTCCTTGTGAATATGGACATACTTTCTCACAACCTGTCCTGTCTTCTCTTCCCCAGCTCTGCTGCCATGCCTCCGGGGATGGTGCGTCGTCTTTCAATGTTAGCAGTCCAAACACTGCTGTCTCTCCTGCTTGCCCAAGACTCACACTCCTCTCCAATGAACCCTTATCCCACCTTTGTCAGGAATGACACTCTGTTTGAGCACTTGGCCCTGCATCCTGACCCTAGTGTGAGTCGGGTCTATGTTGGGGCCCGAGATCACCTGTTCCAGTTGGATAGATTCCTCCAACCTGAACTTCAGACAAACACTGGACCTGTCACAGACAGCCGCGAGTGCTTACCTCCTGTTACTAAGAACAACTGCCCTCAGGCTAAAAACACCAGCAACCACAACAAGCTCCTGCTAGTTGATCCTTATTCCATGGAGCTTATAACCTGTGGGAGTGTCAACCAAGGAATTTGCGAGAAACGTAGTCTGGCTTCTGTGGATTTGGTACTTTTCTCTACTGAGAGGCCGGTGGATACTCAATATGTAGCAGCTAACCACCCCAACGTTAGCACCGTGGGACTAGTGGTTCGTTCTCATCCTGACAGGCAGCCTGTACTGTTTGTGGGGCGGGGTTACACCAGTAGCCACCCACCTATTTCTACGCGGAACCTTGTCCAGGAACCCATCTTTTCGTACGAGGAGACTGCCAAGTTGGCTGTTGCTGGCCGTCTCTCAGAATACGACCATCATTTTGTAGCGTCATTTGCCCACCGTCAGCATGTATACTTCCTCTTCTACAGGCGGGACCTAAAGTCACAGTCCCGTGAGTACCGCACCTACGTCTCTCGTGTTTGTCTGGATGACCAGGCCTATTACTCCTACGTGGAAGTACCCTTGACATGCCGCTCCAGGGCAGGAAAAATATATAACCTTTTGCAAGCTGTCCAGCTTGGGCTCTCCATGGATGGTGCAGCTAGTAAAGGCTCAGAAACTCTTCTGGGTGTCTTCTCCACTCGTTTGGCTTCTTCAACTCGGCCCAGTGAGAGTGAGGACTCAGCCCTCTGCATGTTTAACCTTGAAGATGTGGACCGCAGGATTAACTCCACCAGAGACCTGTGCTACACACAGATGGGGAAAGAGGCAGGAGTGGAAGCAGCCTACATTGAATACGAAGTCAAATCCAACTGTGCCAACCTCCCAGAGGTAAGTTCAGCAGGTACTTGTCATGTAGTTATCACGGACATTGCATAACTGGTTTGAATGAATTATAACGTCACCCATTTAGCCTAATCCTAACCTACAGTATGTATTTCATGGTACCTTTACTGTAGGTTTAAGGGGGGCAAATCCAAATGGCTTTTTCAATTGACAAGCTTGCACTAAGAAATTGTTTTGTAGAGACTTTTGATGACTTTATTCGATCAATCTAAATAATAGTGACATTCATTTAATAAAAGTTGTTCCAATACTGATACCAGTATCAGAAAATCTCTCCAATACTGTTGAAAACGTTGGACTCGATATTGGCGAGTACGCCAGTCTGTGTACAAATCCGATATCATGTGACTTATTGGCCGTCCATGTGATTTATTGCTCAGTTAGCTTAGTTAGTGTAATGGAAGGAATTAGATGTTCCTAGATTATATGTTTTATATTTAATTACTGTTTTGTAGTGTTTGATTGAAATCTTTTTATATTACTGAATTATAATTACACCTTACATTTAAAAGGGACTGTTATTTTTTGCGTTGGTATCAGATCAGTACATGATATCGGCCGCTACCCAAGTTCAGGTACCAGAATCAGAAGAAAATCTGCATTTAACACAAAGCAGTTGCCAAAGTAGTGGCCATGTTCTTCGCTCGTGAGGTTTATTTCAATCAGGGGGTCTTTGTTTTAGGTTAGATGATCTACAAGAACTAAATACGAATCAGTGGTGGGTAAATAACTAAAAGTCTGTACTCAAGTAAGAGTACATTTAATTCCTTAAAAGTACTTAAGTAAAAGTAGAAATTACCATTTCAAAACCAACTTCAAGAAGAGCAGAAAAGTACGAGGTTGATAAACTACTTGAAGTTACTGTCCATTAGAATATTAATTTAATATGCAACTTCAGTATGCTTGCAGAGTTTACAGGGGATTTAAAGGAGGAAAGCTAAGTGTTTTTCAGAAGGCACGGCAAAAACTTCATCATGTACAGTAACTGCTGTCTTTTTTAGATTTTGGTATAAAGAAATGGTGGCCAGATGTGGTCAGGGATTGTTGCTTTAGGCTGCTTGGTGTTCTGGGTTTCGGTCCATCATCATTGTGTCTCGGTTGAAACACGTGGCCTTTTTTTTTTTTTTTAAATCCAGGCAGCTGCCAACTTCCTTAGATCTATAATATAGGTGCCCCTTATGTGCCCCCTCTTCCTTGAATTTTCAAGACAAAAATGATGACCCAAATTAAAAGTCAGTTTTAATAGCCCCCGCTCTCAGACGCTACCGCTGAGATTCACTTAAATGAGGCACTTATCATCACTTTCTCCAGCAAACCGCACAGTGGTCATCATAGTGAAGCAGACAGCAGTTACACCGCTCCACTCCCATGTGTCAGTGTGTGTAATTGTATGTTTGTATGACAGGGTGTTACTGAAAAGCTCTATACATGCTAAGAATGACTGCCTACAAAAATAAGAGTAGCCTTGTATAAGAAGGAGATATGTGACCACATTTTTCATTCTTCCTCTGTGCTTGTGTGTATTGTAGTGTGTTTTCTTTCTCTAAATGAAAACGTTCTGGTGAGTTTTAGCAACAGAGGAACACTGTGAACCAGTTACTAAAATACCCGTGTACATGACATTTTCCTCTCCTTCTCTCTTTCTTTTCTTTTTTTTGTTTGTTTTTTTTTTTAATGCTGTTTACAGAACATGCTGTCCATTATTTTTTCTTTCTTAGAGAGGCCATTTTTTCTGTGATGACTTAACTGGATTGAAGCTTTCATCTGCCAGAGCTCGTGACATGCATCCAAAGCTGTCCAGAGCTGTCTTATTTCAGCAAAGTGACCTTTGTATCAGAGTGGATGAAATTATATTTGACATTTTTTTATTAGACAAATGTAAGGCTGCTGAGAAGGGACTGAATTAGACTGGCCCTCTCATAACAGTAAAAATGGAAATCTGGACTATATGTGGTTAGATTATGCGTGCATATGGATGGACATCATGGGCTGTTTTCACATCCTCCTCTTTTCTGACTTCCTGATGTGTTGGATGCACAGAGCAGGACTGACCCTCAGCCTGTGTATCCACGTACAACAGATTAACTCGATGGGGGAGGTTTGTACGGACAGTGCAGTTTAATAAAATTGCAGGTCAGGGAGGGATCGATCTGAGACATTAGCCATGCTTAGTCGCGTTGAGGGTAAAATTTACCGAGGCCTGACAAGGACAAATAAAGAAACACCGGACTCTGAAGGAGAAAAAAAACAGACATCAAGGGATGCAGATGCACAAACAGCAGAGAGTTCGAGGCAAAAAGTGCAAAAAAGGAAGTAGGTGGGTGAGAATACAGTGAGACAAATTATGAATAGATGTCTCTGAAAGTGAAAGTTAAAAAGCCGATATCAAAATTTCTATCAGCCATACATATTGGCCACCCTACAAACTGTTGTTTAATTAGGAGAATTAATTATTTAGAAGTATAAAGTTCATTAAAAAAGGGGAGATTTTTATCTCAAGCACAAGAGAGCTTCCTGTCTGTCACCAGGCTGTTGCTGTATTTAACTCTCAAAAAGGCATATAAAGCTAGTTAGTTTTTTAATACTGAATGTCCACATTTGTAAAGGATTAAATTTATCATTTATGGTAGAATTAAATTTTGTTTCTCTCGTTTTATGTTTCAAAAGCAAATTGAGTAAATAACAGGGAAATTCTATTATGGGCAAGACCTAGAAAAAAAATATGTTTATACAGCGTTATCAGCTAAAATGACATGACAAAATCAGCATATCAGATAGGGCTGTGCTAAAAGATTGACACAGCAACATATTGCAATATCGATTTTCATGATATTTGTATCATTTTTCAGCTCCAAAAATCGATATTTTGGAGAAATAGAGTTGTAAATAGGATGTGAACTATAACCTTTTCTGTTTTAGAATGTCCTGTTCCGTTAAAGTGCAGAGAACATTTAAATTTCATTCTTTATTTTGATGTTATTGCAGCTACAGTGTGTACATCCGTGTGTTCAGTAATTTACCAATACCATAATAAATTGAAAAGTAAGTTTTTAACTAAATCATTTGACTCAACTCGTCCACTGAGTTATCAGTATAATGTGATGTGATGTATGAAGACTACCTACATCGTACACAACAACTTGTTTATCAGATGTTTTGACATTTTCAGTGAACTATGTGGAATATTGCAATATATCGCATTTTGCATCGTATCGCAATGTATCGTGATATAATCGTATCGTGACCCAGGTATGACCCATTCAATCGTGTCGTAAAGTCCTTGCCAATACTCAGTCGTAATATCTGATACCGGCAAAAATCTAATATTGTGAATCCCTGAAAAAAGGAGGGATGAAAACAAACCATATGGCCAGAAGGGAACAGTGATGAGAGATTTGGAACTGAAAGGAGATTTACAGTCATTAAGAAGTCAAATCTCAATTGGATTCCTGTACGCAAACAACAAAGCTGCTTCATCCCTGTTCAGTGTTTGCCAGGACTGTCCATCTGCACCAAGGTCTGAGCTGGGGACAACAAGCTTTGCTGGAGTTTGATTCTGGCTAGTAAAGCTTAATAAAAGTTGAGAATAGTAGTAATCAATAACTTTTTTCATGATGTAACTCACTCCAGGTTGTGACTGCCCTCAGTGTTAGTGGCTTGATGTCCAGATGATTTCAGTCTGCTGCACTCGTCAGCATGTGTCATCACAGTGTAATCACCAGCTACCATCAGCCAAGACAGGATAGCCTTTTAGCTTTTAGGCCATGTTCCTCAGCTGGACGTCATACCTTCATAACTATTTTAGTAGCCCTAATGTAGTTCGGAGTCTATTCTTAGCATGCAGTCATCCCTGTTGTTTTCTTCTAATAGTTAGGTTCTCATGATGCGGACGAATCGGGCCGTCTGAACTGTCCTTCACTCCCTTTGGTTAACTTAATCAATACTCTCTGATGCCCATATAAAGCTGTCTGGTCACTGCTCAGCTATGTTATTACAGCCACGGTTACAGTTGGACAGTTTTATAAAGTGGTGGAATCAGGAAAGTATTTAAGTGGTACTGTAGTTGGATTGTGTAACAGGCGTTCAGCAGTGCTGGTATGAGCAGTCTCTATTTTTTAACAGCAGGCCAAATAAGGAGTCCATTCATAACAACACACCAGCCAACTACATGCAATCCATCAAAACAAGCACCCTTTAACAGGCAGCGCTCCCAGGTTCATTGCCTCGACTTCCCATTGTTAAGATTAGCAGTGATGAAGCAATGACCCCGCTCTCAAACGTTCACATTGAAAAATAAATTGCCCGGAACAAAAAACAACCATCCAGCCAGGGCAGACTTTCTCCTACCAAACTCTGGAAGCAAAAACAATTTGTCTGTAAGCTTTAAAGCACCGAGTGCAGAAGGCGCTGGAATCCACTGATGTTTTGCTCCCAAGCCCCAACCCCTCCGCAGTAAATCCTGCTGGGATTTTACTTACCACAACAAGAACACTGCTGCTTTATTTTTGGTAACTGGCTTATTTGCTGAGAATTGAACAACAAATCCCTCGGAGGGCATCTTTTTGCACAAAAAGCAGTATTTTTGTTTCACTCATGATATGATGTGTGATCCTTATCATGTTCCTTACACACAAGTTATTTAAATCACCTCACACTGATTGTGCCGTCCTCTGTCTCCATTTTTAGAACACTCTGGAAGCATACCCCTGCGGCTCTGACCACACCCCCAGCCCGATGGCCAGCAGGATGGCCGTGGAAGCAGAGACCATACTGGACAGCCCGTCTGCTCGTCTCACTGCTGTGGCTGTCAGCGTGAGGGCGGGGCATACCATCGCCTTCCTGGGAGACTCCAAGGGAAACCTGCACAAGGTAACAAGGTGTCACAGATTTTAAGGCACGCTCAGACAGGCTGTCAGCTCATGCACACACAAACACACACACCACAATCTCTAACAATAAGTGCTAACTGTGATGTTATGCAGCCTATGTGCTGCTATGGCTGAAAACATGAAATGATAGTCTGAAATACTGACAACTTGTGTCGAGTTCAGACCCCCTTTGGGTAAACAAGTGAGGTATTTCTCATCTAACTGTTGTATCTGTCCCTGCACAGACATATTAGTCAACCCCACATGCTCTATAAAAGCTCCTTAATAGTCTCAGTGTGTGGATGCAGGCAGACTGAACTCAGGACTCCAACAGGTATCTCAGGAGTTGAGGCCTGGAACATCTTGAGTTATGTTTCCAGCTTGTTAAAGGAATGCACTAAGATTTTGTTCCATTATTCTCCCTCCACTCCTCTGATAAATGATGAGCGCACAAACCACTGAACGCATTCCTTTATGCCTGGTGAATCTCTGCCTCTGGCATTCTAAAACAAACGCCTATGATGTGGCAGAAATTCAGAAGTATTTACAGTGGTCTTAATAGTTCATGAAGCAGGTTTTTCTTTAGAACTTTAGTAGACGGACCCTATCATCATGTTCATGTGCTTATTCATAACCCACAACCTCACCTGCTGTTAGATGAAGGGAATGTAGTTCCTGCCAGCTTTCACCACCACCTTATTTCTTTTTGACTGGTTCCAAACAATTCCTCTAAAACACACACACACACACCCACACACAGATGTTTGCATTGCTATCTTTGTGAGGACATTCACTGACATAATGCATTTTCTAAATCCTTACCCGAACACTAAAACCAAGTCTTAACCCTCAAAAAGCCTGCCAACATCACTTCCCAAAAATGGCCTCACTCCGTTGATTAAATACTGACGCTGGTCCTCACTGAGGTTCAAGGGCAAGAACACACACGCAAACTGTCATTTACCGACTCTGTCCTGCTGGTAATTCAACGCGGTTGTTACTCAGTTTCATTTTCTTGCTGTTGAATTAATGCTCATAGTGAACTGAACTTGTCTCTATTGTTCTTTTTGACTAACTTGTTAAGAATTCTCTTCCTTCTTCTAATTGATTTACTGAACAAGGAAAACTTGTGGACACATTATAAATATGTAACTGTAACATAATTCAACATGTTCCACTTAATTAATAATATATATTGGATTGGACTAGATCACCTTTAATGTTCACATGGGGCAATTGGTTTGCAAGCAGTAATTAACTCAGGTACAAATCATACAATAAATAAGACATACGTAAGTTAAAGGGCAACTCTGTTGATTTTCAACCTTATCTCTGTC
>JAQFJA010000012.1:30048179-30066066 GCA_029874485.1 Naso brachycentron | reverse complement strand
TACATGAATCATTAGAGTCGAATTGATAAAAATAAGTGACAAAGTCAGAGCTGACTCAGTTTTATCTGTAATATCTGTCTAAGCTTTGCTAACATTAGCTACTCTAAGTTACAGGCCATAATGCAGCTGCAGTGTGTTCAGATAAGTAAAGGTGCTTTTTCATTGTTAATGGATTTGACTCTTTATTTGTAAGAGGAATTAATGAAAAGGAAAGCAGAAAAGTTTTGCTTTGATCACATTTAATGTACTGTCATAGTGTTAAACATTACAAGAACGGTTTTGACAACTTGTTATTCTGTTGTAGCTTTTATCAGAATTTTAAAATGCGTCATTAATGAGCTGCTTTTGATGCTGTAAAATATTACGTTGCTGTTCAGATTCCCGCAGGTTTAGTTCAAAGAGTTTCACTGAAACGGAAAATTCAGTGCTGACATGTGAAGCTGCTGGCAGCCTCCTTAGATTTTTGCCAAGTTTATCTTAAGCGACAGACTGAGTGAGTGCAGTCTGGTGGGAGTGTGTTTGAGTCTGATGAAAGAAGTTTACCTGTCCACCCCATCTGTCTCCTCACTGCTCTGCCTCACCACCTGGCCTCCCACCTCCCTCTCACCAGGATGTTTTGACCTCCGATTCCCATCTTTACTCCTCCTTTCATTTTCCTTCATTCTTCTTGGCTTTATAGCAGTTCTGTTTTTATGTTTCCCTTATTTATAATCTGTTTTTCATGTATTTTTCCAACTAGTTGCACAAATTCCTGACAATAGATAGTTTTCAGTCTAACCGAACGTGTAAATTTCACCTCTCAACTATTTAAAAAAACATGCTCACAAATCAGATAGGTGCCGATGTGTTTTGTTATGGATTTGTAGAATACATAAACAGGAGTTCATTTTCATGGTCAAAGTTCTTGTGGATTTGTTACAGTTTTAGGGCGCACTCACACTAGGCAATCTGTACACATCAGCACATTTGACCCTAAAAGTACGTGTGTTGTACGCTTTGTTGGCCCTGGCACTGTTGGAAGAGGTGGGCTTTGGCACAGTGCGGATGCACAGGCATGGAGTGCTGACATTGCTGGGACTGTTTATGAAAGATTCACCTTAAATTCAGGAAGACAACAGCATACAAATGCTACAAATCGTAATTAAGAGCAGTGGAAAAATCCGAGACCAGAGAACCAATTTAAAAATGTTATTAATTGGTGAAAAAATGTTGATTACATTTTTTTCTTTAAAAATGCAGGTCACACTCCATAGATCAGGTAGCTCAAGCGTGCTCAGGCATGGTTAGACTGGAGCAATGTGAGTTCAGGCCAGTGGGGGAGAGGGGAGGGGGACAATCGTACTTTGGCACGGTACGGAGCAACTGGGCCAAGTGAGATGGAGAGAGTGACTCTATCTTTATCAACAAATTCTGCCTATTGTAACTGTACAGCCGTGTTGTTTTCCCTGCAGGTGTGTGTTGCAGTCCGAGTGTACTCGCGGGCAGCAGCCAGGTCAGTGGCTGTGGAGCTTTGACATGGAGCAGCAGTGTCTCGCAGTTCAGGACCTCAGCCCCTCCAACGTCAGCAGGGAGGAGAGCAAGACGGTAAGTCTGCAGTACAGTTACATAAACAGCAGCAAAGGAGAAAAACAAAACTCTTGACATACATCTACATGTTTGTAGCTCACGTCCGCACACGCTCCGGCCCATGTATCACCCCGCAGTAACTCATACCTGAATTCCTCATCAGCTGAGCTGTCAGATTTGCTGTATGCTGGCTGAGACTGTGTGTGTGTTTGATGTGAATTTAAGTGTTGAGAGAAGATAGAGATCAGAGTGCTGTCATGTCACGTTCTGCAGGAGAAAAGTCTATCAGTCAGCTGTGTAGAAGATGGTGCCTGTGGATAGCAGCAGAGGAAAATATAAACAATACACACATTGTCTGATTGTAATAAAAGAACAACTCAAGAATATTTTTGTCTATGAGGTTCAACAGGGAACAGCAGGGCTCCACTGGAGCTTTGACAATCAGTGATGTGTTATAGCAAAGCTCTCTTGTGTGTGTGCGCGTGTGCATCTGTGTGTCTCTGTGTCTGTGTGTGTGTCTGTGTGTGTATGGTCCATAGTCAAAGCCTTGCTGTTTATCATGAGATTGTCAACAAAGAAATGAATGTGGTCTGGTGTGTCAGTAGCCATCCAAACCATTGTGCTAAAATTGAAACATACTAAGTAGAGGTTCAGCAGAAGATAACATTAGCTCCTGTGAATGTGTTGGTTCTGGTAAAATCACTGTAAGAGCTCACTAGAGCTGAGATGTATTTATGTATTTAACCTTAACACTTTGGCTCATTTATGTCCTTGCACATGAATGGCACCAAAGTAAAAGTCTGATACAGCTTTTAAGTTCTCATTGACTCCAAAGTTTCTAATGTTGTTTTTTAAAGAGGCCATATTATGCTCATTTTTGGGTCTTTGATTTTGACTTTGGACTCGTATAGAGCAGCTAGACACAACTGACCGAACAGTAAAGTCTGTAGGTCTTCAGAAAATTGTGACTCAGGCCCTCTGTCTTTCTTGTATTCTCTGCATTCTCAAAACGGTCTGTGTCGGTTACTCCTCCCCCTTTACCTCCTCTGTGCACGCCTCTACGCTCGGATGTACTCACAACCCCTTTGCTGACACAAAATAAACACAGCTAGGACACTGATAAAATATTACTTACAGCTTGCTCTTCTGACTCTCAGCACGACCAAGTAACGTGTGAACTGTGATCCCTTAGCAGCAGTTTAGCCGTTAATCCAGCTCATGTGCTTATGCTGAGGAAGTGCCGTGAATAAATCCACACAGAAATATTTTTCTTTTGTTGGCCAAGAAACAAAAAGTTAACTTTCCTTCATTCACCCAAAGAAAACACTTTTATTTGAGCCATTTTCAACAAAATATGGCTCTGTTGTGACAGTAATTCATGAAGCAGAGTGCAGTGGTGTCCGAGCAGAGCAGGGGAGGGGACAGACACAGCGCTGTGTGCATGGAGCTGGCATGCCCGGGCATTCCAGGGAAGTCTAGCATGCATTAACGTCACTGTAAAAACAGTTTGAATTAAAAAACCCCCTGAAACACAGCGTGCAGAGCCAACCAAAACAGCCTGCTGGGCACACTTCCAAATGCATGTACCTCATTATGGAAAAGTATAATAGTTCTCCTTTAAAGTATATGGAATTCAGAGAAAAACTTCTATTATTCGTACCAAAATAAACAAGCACCCATACAAAGAGATTACCTTTAAAAACAAAGTCAATCTTATGTTCATAAACTGTTGATCCAAGTTTGATTAAACAGTAGTGAAACAGGTCTATGAATCTGACAAGACACTCAATGACAACTTTTATTAGCTGGCGGCACATTTCTGTCAGTTGTTAAACAGTGAGGCGTGAGACACAGCACGAGAGTAACCACCGATGCTGAACAGAAAATACCAAAAACACCAATTTCACAGCTGAAAATCCAATGATGCTCATCACTGTAGAGGTCATACGCTTTGACAGACAGATGGTATCTAGGACCTGCAGTACAAGAACACCACATGAATGAGGAAGACTGGAGCCCAAACAAAAATAACCAAGTATAATAAAAAGTGGAGCCGTTTGATCGGTGTGATTCATGTTCCTGCAGCAGAGGAATCTAATTTAATTTTCAAATCAAATTATTCCAAAAGTGTGCAGATCAGATTTATGTTTTCAGGTCGTTTCATCACTTACTGTCTAAAAGACCTTCACTGTCCTCTCTAACAGCACAGGTGTGGACTAAGTAATGCAGAGAGGTCTGTCCAATAACTGCCTGCTTCACAAGGGAACATTCTGCTCTTATTCGGTTTCCATGCACTGATGTTCTGCTCAGTCTGCTGCTGGATGCTGGCTGTCCTCTGCTCCTCCTGTCACACTCGGGGGAGGAACAGAGAGAAACATAGCACTGAGCTGCCTCATAGTGACAATATGTGGTAAAGAGGTGGATTCAGTCTAATGTACACATGAAACATTTACATAATACTTTATCTGATGCACTTTACAAGGTTTTTGCTTCTCATTCACCTATTCAGACACACATTCACACATCGATGGCAGTAAGCACAGTGCTAGCTGGACCATTAGTATCTCAAGGACACTTCAGTTCAAAGCTTTTCCGTTCCCTCTCTGTCCCTCGAGGGAAATTTGATTTACAGCAGTGCTGAAAACACAAACACAATGTGTGAAAGGACAAAAGACAGTGCAAAACAACCTGACTGAATACAAGCAAGAAATGAAAATGTGACTGTTGGTTAAAAAGTCCATTGGAATTGTAGCAGTAATAAATAAAGTGCTAACATGCTGCTGGAAAGTGCTGACAAGGTTTATATTTCAGTAAGTGCATTTATTGCATTAGATACAGGAAAATGTATACCTATTGCTCTTTGCCCTGGGCAGCCTTTAGCTCTGACCCAGTGGGAGAAGAACAAATTCCTCCAAGAGGGGGAATGACCGCGCCTGTCTCACCACTGCTCAGTTCCAATTATTTCACTGGCTGTTTCATGATATTGGACAGATGATTTTTGTCGTTCATTGAAAGGTTATCATACCAAAAGATAAAACGAATGATGATTAAAATTGACTCAGAACAGATCTGTAACAAATAAACATTGTCTTGTCTACATTAAACATATTCAGTCTGTGCAGAAGGTTGAGTCTGTGCAGGCCTTTCTTGCAGAATGTAGCTGCGTTCAGGACAAGATTTCACTTATGAATGACTGTTCTCAATAGGGCTGTGCTAAAAAATCAATACGGCAACATATCGCAAAATTTAATTTCGTGATATCTGTATCGTATCATGAGCCATGTATCGTAATATGTATATCATATTGTGAAGTTGTTGCCAAAACCCAGCCCTAAAGTTGAGTGACACAAAATAACACTTATGCACTTTATTTTCATGTTTCATTTGTCGTATGGGCACTGTTTCAGTGTCTCCTGTTAAAGTGCAAGAGTGAACTTAAATTTCATTTTTCATTTTTATGTTTTTTGCAGCTACATCACTGTGTTCAATAATTTTCCAATACTGTTAAATGAATTGGAAAGGAAATTGTGAATTAAATTGTTTTGACTCAATTGTCCACTGAATTATCAAATAATGTGATGTGATGTAATATGTGGAATATCACAATATATTGCAATATGCATCATATCACAATGTATCGTGATATAAGCACATTGTTACCCGTGTATCGTGATGCGTATCGTGAAGTCCTTGCCGATACCCATCCCTAGTTCCAAGGTACTTGTAACAATCCATGTTCTCAACAGATGTGCCCTTAACTATAGTTGGGAAGATTGAATTAGGGCCCAACAGATATATTAGTTTGCCGATATTATTGGCCGATATCGGCCTATTGCAGATATATTTGTATCGGTGCATATGTTCTTTGATAAGTGCTGATATGAAAACTGTGTTTTAAGGCTGGAAAAAATGCAGACTAGTAATTTAAAATGTTGTAATCACATAGTTTGTCCAGCAGAGGGCGGTCAATTATTTGATTGGTAATACGTGAAGTGTTTACTGTTCAGTGCACTGAAGTTTGTTAGATATCCTGCCCTTAATGCAATTGTTTGTCACACATATTTGATAGCCACATTCAAAATACTATATATAGAATATCGGCCGATAAATTGGTTATCGGAATTTTCTCATTACCTAATAACGGCCCCAAAAATCCCATGTTGCCATAGAGGTTTTCTGAAAGTCAGTGGCCATCTCTTCCGTTTTGTTGGCATTTAACTTCAGAAAGTGGTTATTGCACCTCTTGCCCATGATGAGCTTGGACATGTGGACAGAGGAAGGTGTTGGTCTTTGGGAAGACCTGCTCCACTCTGCCTGAAGTAACGTGTGTGGTTTGAATCAGTGTTGATATTTTGCTCTTTCCTCAGGTTTTTCTGTCAGTCCCAGGACTTCCACTGTTAGAGAAGGACGAGTCCTACTCCTGCTTCTTCCAGGACACCCACAGTCCGGCCTCTGTCACCGAGAGCGGGGTCACCTGCCATTCTCCTGACACCAGCCGAGTACCCGTGGTGCCTCCAGGACAGGGTGAGCACGTTTTAACCCCACAGCTGACTGTTTATTGTAACTGGAACAAAGCTGATGGAGCTTGTGTTTTAATATGCTGCTCTGACCTCTTCAACTCTGGGATTGGAGGATTTGGCTGCATCATGTAATGAGATTAATCTGTGTGTGTGTGTATGTGTGTGCGTCATGTAATGAGATTAATCTTTGCATGCGTCCCATAAATCTATTTCATTTAGTGAGTCTATTCTCGATACGTGCTGTGATTTTCTTAAATTTGTGCGACAGCAGCTTGTTTGCTATCGTAAGTCAGTGGCAATGATTAAAGGAACTTGTAATTCTAAAAAATAATTTAAAACCTCTACAAAGGTCACATTCACCCAAACATTTACATAATTTCCCTCTCTCTCCTCTCATACACACACACACACACACACACACACACACACACACAGAAAAACAACACACAGATAGACATGCAAACACAGACACAGAGCAGACACTGGTTCCCATGCTGACATTCCTGAAACTCGCAGCTTGTTGTAGTTCTCAGGGTTGCAGGGCTCAAGCAGAATCAGCCCGGGGGGGTTTACTGAGACATGGACACACACACTGCATTTAGGGATCTAGCACTGGCTTACCTTTACTTAAAGAGGGTTAGTGCGAGCGCTCACTTAATAAAAGATGGAGCTGAAGGACTGTGAGCCTAACTGTTGCTTAAAATTTGAAGATTAGATTCTCACTTGACTGCTGTCTGTTTAAAAAAACTGCTGATGTGCAATGAATGTCTTACAGTTTTAATTCTTGTTTGTCTTTAGCTCAGAGACTGGGTCATCATCTGCCAGCAAATGTTCATGTTAACAAATTCATGTTGTCATATCAGCCTAAATTACAAGGCGTGGCTGTACTGAAGAGCATCTTAGACCTTGCGTAGAAGGCGCAAGTTTTCGCATCAAACGAAACACTTTTGTTGCGGTTCTGCCTTCCTTTTACATGACAACAGCGTGCTGGCGCCCCTGAAACCACAAACTTTTCAAACCAGGTTCCAGAGTGAATTCTTTTGAAACCACAACCTCCTGTCCAGCTGTGTAAAGTGGCAAACTGTAAATGCTGTGAAAGCGGTGACAACGCTAATGCTAATGCTAGCGAAAGCCAATGCATTCTGCAGTTGCCACTACCAAACTCTGGTTAAACACTCCACAGTGCACCGAAAGCAAGTTGAATATGGCGACAGTCTATTGAGGCAAACTCAAGTGTTCGCAGAAAATTTTAGAAGTCAAACTACGTCTGAATTTTTTGAAAATTTGTTCTCTGCTTAGGGCTTAGCAGCAACAGGAAGTAAACAGTTTTAAACAGCTCTAATAGTACGTCATTACAAATTTACCCCACCAACTACCAGCCATTTGGTTGTTCATGTAAACACAGATTTTTTTAAAAATGCAAAGGAAAGACTTTTCTGTTTTTACACAAGCGGCTCTCGTCTAAATGTGGCCTTAATGAGGTTTTGTTCCATAATCTCTGAAATGGAATTAGTGAGCACAGTGTTTTTGTAGCTGATATAAATGATGGCCAGAACTTTGAAAACAATCCACATTTTATTTTAGTGTCGTATTATTTTTAATCCAGTGCAGCCATGCCCTGTAGCTTCATGCAGCTTCATGACAGAACAGCCTCGCTGAGCTGCTGTTCTGTGTTGAGTTTGTGTTTGATAGAAGGGAAGCGTCAGAGTCTTGAGCCCGGCTGTGTTTATGTCTGCGTGCTCCGGCCTCAGGATTCGGGCTGCACATGGCTCCCATTAGGCCTCTGCTTTGGCAGGCTGGACCAAACCTTCTCCTACATCCTCTCACTGTGTTTTGAGAAACATTGTGCTGATCCCTCTCTCATATTTTCAGAATCCAAGACAAAAAGCCTGACAAAATATTTTCAGAGGCCTGCTCGCTCCACTCTGTGCTCGGGTGAAACGTTGTTCTCAGCTCTTCCTCATGCCGTCCTTCTCCCTGTTTTTGCCTCTCCTCAGACTTTGTCACAGTCACCCTGTATCTTCGCTTCGGCGACGTCACTGTCACGGCGAGGGATTTCACCTTCTATGACTGTACGGCGGTGAAGCAGCTGTCTGGCAGCATGCCGTGAGTTTCCACTGATGATTTATCAGCTCTGCTCTCCTCTGTCTTCTCCCTGCACACCTTATCCTCCATCTGAGACTGTTGTTTTCCTTTTGTTCCTTGTTCTTCTTCATCCCTCCTACAGTTCAACCTCTTTCCAACTACTTTCCTGGTTTTAATTCTTCTCTCCAAACCTATGCGCTCACACTTTCAATCCCCTCCAGTACTTGAGTTGTTCTTTCATCGTCAGCATGTGCCTGTGAAGGCTGCAGGCGCCGGACTCCTGCCCTTCACTCTCTCTACTCTTTCCGTCTGTCCATACGCCCCAGCTGTGCTCCTTGAGCCTGTGGTTAGCTGTACATACAGCTCCATAATGACTGGTTTTATTCAGGATAGATCTCCATCATATAAGAGGTGAAACTCACCAGGCTTCATGCTTTTCATATTTTTAGCCTTAAGTTCTAAGTTGAGATTTAACCAAACGCTCGTATCTGCACAAACCTCTTGAAGTTGCTTGTTTTCATCTGATAAATGCAAACTGTGAAGGATAGATGCATCTCAGATTAGCGTGAGGCTACATGTTTAAGTCTACTTGTGGATTACATTCGAAAATACTTGACGTCCCGCTGTCAAAGATTGGCACATAACGAATTAACAAACTAATGTCAGAAGTCTGAAAACAAACAAAAATATATTACTACGTGCCATCAGAGCAGTGACACACTGTGACAGAAATACAGAAAGATAGTTTGAGATGCTAAAAACCTTGACATCAGGTGGTGACATCAGGTGCTTCATCCCAGGTGCAGAATTGTTAGTAAGTATTCACTGTATAGTCGCATGCTGATTAAATCTGGTGAGATGATAATTTTCTCCTCCATTTCTTCAATGAATGAACCTCCACCAGTATGTCCTATACTTTCCGCATTGAATGTGGTTTTATTCATACTAAAAATAAAAGTCTGCACCAGTCTGGCGATAGGTGATAAGCAGTGCGCAGGTTTACAACAGAATAAACAAAAAAATAGCAGAAGTTTGGTGGCAGCTCTTCTTTTCTTTAACCTTTTTTAATCGAAGACTACTAATGTTGCCACTACAGCTGAATCTGTGTCAAAACAGGAGGGAAAAAAAGCTCTTTTCACACAACTTTAGGCAGCTGAGAATTTCCAAACCACTACTGAACTGATTAAATGGTAATCAAATCATAAAAAATCTTATTTTAACTCTCTCAGTAAGTCAGCAGATCATGAAGGTGATAATATGATGAACAGAACATACATTTTGCACTGCAAGTTTGACTTATTTACCAGATAATGTGATTCATACTGCACGCCACAACCAGAAAGTTAGTGAATGCGTAACAGTCTCTTCAATGACAAACCTGTTTATACGTGTGTGCGTGTGTGTGTGTATTTATGGCTTGAGGCCTTTTGATTGTTTAACTGAGGTGAAATCTCTTTACATAACTTAAATGCAGCTCAGACACGTTAATAGCTGTAAGAAAACTGACGGAGCGGTATGCATCAGCTGCACTCTGTCAGGACTTCCAGCCACAGACTTGTGATGATGTTAATAAAGCCTGTGAGAGCAAAGCTGGGGTTTAGAAAATGGCTGATTGATTTGTTGTTTGTTCATCATTCCTTTTTCTATCATTGAAATATATTTTTAGTTAATAAACAAACACAAGTATTTTATTGCCAAGCAAAAGTGTTGCCCTGACACTGAGACAAGACAGAAAGAACAACTGAATATCATAAATGTATAAAATTCATTAGTTAATTGAAAACCAACAGTTCTTTTATTTCCTTTTGTTGTTGTTGCTTTTGTTTGGGCGTCATCATTCCATGGGTGGAATACAGCGAGCCTCAATGAAAACACAGCAGCCTCGTCAGCCAGCTACATAGCTGAAGCTAACTTTGTTTATGAAACGACACCAGCTGGTGCATCCATCAGTTCAAACAAACTTTCAGCTGACTCAGTGCTACGACTCAGCTAACGGTGGTCCTGTGTTTCCCACAGATTACAGTGAACTGAGTTCTCTGCTGGTGAAAACTTTTCCTAAATTCTGAAATGTTTCAATACCTTTTTTTTTCCTTTCCGATACCCAAAGTTGTGCAGCAACCGATATCAAGTAGTGATCCGATACCAGAACATAAAAAAATAAAAATCCTTTAAAACTTAAGGTGTTAAAATAATTTAGTAAAATAAAAGGATTTAAAAGGAGCACTATAAAACAGTAGCACAACAGCAACTTAAAAACTAAAATCTATCAAAATCTAATTCCTTACTCATCACCTTTTTACCGGTCAGACTTTCTGGTGTAAAATATTGCCAAATGTAAACATTTTGCCAGCCCCATCGACTCTCCATTCTTCTTTGCTGCTCTTAAAAATTGTAAATGACAATGACAACTTCCTAAGTACTGTTTTAAAGCAGCAAAGAAGCCGTTTAGCCGCTAAGAAATCACATCATATCGGATCGGTGCACAGACTGGCGCACTCGCCAATACCAATACCAGCATTTTTGGCAGAATCAGAGGTATTGTCCAATACTGGTATGTGTATCGTAACAACTCTATTTATAATACACCTTCGTTAACAGAAAGAGAAAAGGAAAAAAAAAGTTCACAATAATGGGCCCTAATAAATTCAGAAGTTTGGCTCGTATCCGTCCTTCACTGTTTCAGACGAGCTCCCTCTGTCCACCCCTCTCTCTCTCTCTCTCTCTCGCTCGTACTCTCTCTCTCTCTCTCTCTCTCTCTTTGTCCCTTCCCACTGCTCTGATAAGACACTGAGACTCAATTCAGTTAGATCACTGACCTTTCTTACCACTGGGACCAAATTGGCAGTAATTGGATTACCAGCTGCTTCAGTTCCATCTGATCTTCCACTCTGAGATAAAAAACAAAAACAAAAACATACTACTCCTGTCAGACTTCTCTCCACATTTCTCCTCACAGCTCCTAACCTGACTCATTGTTATCTTCTCCCTTTGCTTGTTTTGTCACCTTGCTTCGAGTCTTTCTGCAGAGGCTGATGTTTCTATAATCCCTGCCTGCTGTTATTTCTGTGTGCAGTTGCCGTGGCTGCGTTTTGAGCCGATGGGGCTGTAACTGGTGTGTTCACCAGCACTTGTGCACCCACAAGCCCACCTGTGAGGAGGGAGTGATCATTTACAACCAACATGTAAGTTATTTAAACGGAAGCACCTACTGAGAAGCCACTTTAATTGAACACAGTCGCTGCTTATATAAAGCAGAAACACTTTTCCCAAAGAGTTCAGCTGACTGAAAGGCTGAGAACGCTCTGATCCTGAAGATGTCCCGTGGGCTCTTGTTGTAAACAATAAGTAATGTTCAGATGTGAGGGACTCCACAAGTTACACATCCCACAGCTGCAGTGGACGAGGCAAACACCGAACATAATGAATTCTGGATGAAACTTTGCAGATTGAATTCTCCGTCCTTCCTTCAACCATTTCAACAGCAACATATCAAACACGTTTGAAGTTAGACCACATCGGTGGTTGTGACTAAGAAACTGGTATACTGTTTTTATATTAAAGGAACAGTTCAGTGTTTTTGACGTGGGGCTGTATGAGGTACTTATGCATAGTCAGTCTGGGACCTTCTACAGATGGCGATCAGCGGTGTCACTTTCAGGAGAACGGGGCGAGACATCTCTGCAGCTGAACTCACATTTGGACTGTTGTAAATGGGGTCCACAGAAAAATAGTTTTTAGCCACATATATAAATGCTTACCCAAAAATCCAAAATCTGTTTAATTTTATGCAAAATTTCGGATTTTTTCACCTCTTTAGTTTGCCGCCAGACAGCCGTTTATTTTGGCTACGGTGTAAGCCAAACAGCTGATCTGCGGAGTGATACAGTGTGCGGTGTATTGCCAAAATAAATGGCTGTCTGGCGCATACTTGCCAACCTTCAGACTTACAAAAACGGGAGAATCTTTTAGGGGCAGTTTACACAGCGCAAGTTTTTGTGTCAAATGAAACACTTTTGTGGCAGTTTGATCTTTTACATGACATGCGCGCTGGCGCCCCTGAAACCACAGACATTTGAAAAGGGGTTCCAGAGTGGAATCTTTTAAAACCACAACTTCTCTCCGGCTGTGTAACCTGGCAAGCAGAGGGCTTGTGATTGTGGTGACAACACTAATGCTAGCGCAAGTCAATGCATTCTGCACTAACCACTACCAAACTCTCATTAAACACTCAGCAGTGCACCGAGAGCAGGTTGAATACGACGACAGTCTATTGAGGTGAATTTAAGTATTCCTAGTCTCTATAAACAGACTCTAAATTCACTGAGTGGCTTTAGACGGGGAAAACGGATTGATTCGCCTCTCTGTTGAGTCTTCACCCTTCCCCTCGCAGAGTCTGTAATTTACACACCATCAGTGCTGGTGCACAGGTGATTCACGTCACTGCAAGTCCATGCTCGGAGAAATCCATGCCGCAGATTTCACCATCAGACATGAAATCTGACAACGGGAGAGGGCAGTGAAAACAGGAGTCTCCCAGGGAAATCAGGAGGGTTGGTAAGTGTGGTCTGGCAGCAGAGTATAGTAGTTTAAAGAAAACTGAATTTAGCATACAAAGGGATATTGATTTTTTTGATAAGCATCTATACATCTGGCTAAAAACAGGATATCTGCTGACCCCGTCTGCAACAGCACAATGCTCAGTTCTGGTGTAGCAATTTCTCCTCTCTTCTCCTAAACTTAACACTGCTGATCGCCATCGGCAGAGAGTTAGACTGACTATGCATAAATACCTCATATAAAAAATGTCTAACATCGGTATAGTTTATGTTTATTCGGCCACACTGCCCACTTTCTAGAAATAATCCAAATCTTCAGTGGCTATTTTTTCCTACCAAAAGACGTTGTGTCTGCTGGAGGCTTTATTTTTTTCCCCCCTCAAAAGCAAAACAAACATCCACACAAGAAGTGAGGTGAGTATCTGCACCCTGGCTGGAGTTTTCTTAAAGATCCATTTCCACTGATCCATAACTGTGTTTGTGTGCAGACTGAAGATCAAAACACAGAAAAGGCCGTGTTTGGTGAACACCTGTGTACATGTAGACAGACTTAGATGTGAACTAAAGCTTGATTGGTCGGGAGAGACAGAGCACTGCAAGGCGGTAACTCTTGTAAATTCTGCATTGTCTGCTTCTGTGCTCATTGTTGTGGCACATTTTTGCGAGTATCGTTAAACCAATGCGTCTCACATCGCCCCACAAACCTTAATGTGCATCCTTCTGCACAGGCCAGAGATGGACAAAATGGAGTCGTCTCATAAAAAACTGCTTCATAGTGCTGCTTCAGGTCAGAAACTCCACAGGAAACCTTTGAACGTGCAGCCATCTCTCTCTGGCACTAACAACAATCACACAAACACTGTCAACATGCTTATGACACCTTAGCATCTTTGTTGCTATGGTTTCTCCTTTAGATCTCCTTTAGATCTGACGATGACCTTCATCAACATTGTATGAACAGATTTTCTTCCATTCGTTCAACAGCTGCAAAACAGAGTCGCTCATTTCACAAAACAGTTACAAAACAAAAATGCCTGATTTCTCTAAACAAATACAAGTAAACACTGAGGAGCTGAAATCACTTCAATCATCTTTTCACTCCCTTTCCTCAGGAACATCATGACGAGTGTAAGCAAGAGAGGAGTTTTTTCTGTTTAACAGATTTAAGTTTGCCTTAAAGTAAATGTGTCAGCAATGTGCAAGGTCTGACCATTTACGCTTTCATAGTTGAAAGCAGGATAAGACACCTTTATAGAGTTCCAGCAGTGTGAAACATTCAGTGACCTACCTGCAGGTGTTTCAGTCTTCGGTGACAGAAAAACCAAAACTACAAATGACTTATGTTGTTGACTGCATTAGAAAAAGAAAGTTTTACATCCAACCACAGTTATCATGTTAACAAATAAAACAATGTGATCTCGACTGGTCTTGATTAAAAATCCTGAGGACCTTATGTACGAGACCAAGACAAGACCGGGTTAAAATTTGTTCGATTCCGAGACCTTTGAAAAGTGGTCTCGAGACCAAGACCGATCTCAAGCACTGGGTTCTGTGTCTCTTATCGTTTCTTCGCAGCTAAAAGTGTTTGAGTGTTAGTCTGACTCTGAAATGATGAGCGTGCTCTGAGTATTTGACAGTGCTTGTTTTGATTCATAGAAGCGTGGTGATTGAGTAAATGGTCAAGGTTTCCTGTTTACATAAAATGTATTTTTAACTACATTTAAAAATGGCCATAAATGTTGTGTTGTCATGCCTTACATATCAATTCAAGCCTACACCAAAAATCATACATGTCATAACCAACAATAACACATTAACAGCTGTTAAGGGTTTAACATCACATCTGAGTTCAGATGCTGGTTATTTCCATTTTTATTTGTCCTTTTTATTTTCTGTCACACCCTCACCACGTCTTCCCCTCCTCCTCCCTCATTCAGTTTAAACTCCCCACCTCAGCTCCTCCCACATCCAAACCTGTTAAAGTCATCACAACACCCACGACAACAACGGCCGCCCCGACAACCACCACGACAACAGCAACAACAACTATTGCTACAACAACAACCACCGCTGCCCCTCTTACTGTAGCAACCACTCAGAAGCCCACCACTCCTGTACCCACTACTCCACCCACAACCACCAACAACCCTGAGCCCACCACCCCACCCACCACCCTGCCCCACTCCCTGCCGTCCACAACAGCAGCACCCACCACACCTCCACACCCAGAGGTGGCCACCGAAAAGGCAGAAGAGACTGAAGAAGGAGAGCTCGTTGTTGTCACCCAAAGTGACACCGAAGGCGCTGAGGCCACTGTCGCCACAGGAGGCATGGAGGTTGCACCTGTCACTGCGGCGGATGGTGCAAGTGGAGATGTGGACCTGGTGATGCCTTTAATCATCCCGCCCCATGAACAGGACTCCTCCCCCCTGGAGGTGGTGACAGAGTCGCCCCCCACTGACACCCAGGAAGCTGAAGGAGCTTTAAGCCTGACAGATTCTCCCACCCCGGCCTCATCTGGCTTCCCCCCACCCACGCCCTTCCCTATGGGTGAACCAGGCAACTCTGAGCCCTCCATGGACCTGGACCTGACCCACACTCCCACTCAGACACCCACACAAGACTCCCAGACTGAGGCAGGAAGCCCAGCGTCCCAGCCTGAGCTGCTCCCCTGGCCAAAAGAAGATGAGAGTGCCGTCCAGCCAGAAAATGACACCGCCACATTTTCAGCTGCCACTGTGTTGTCAGGTGACGGGGAGGTTGACCACGCCCCCCCATCCTATCCCCAACTGCTGGATACTGACTCAGAGCTTGACTACCAGTATGACCCAGCCGACGCCTTCCTGCCGGTGAGTTCAGCCGCCTCCCTCTCTCTCCTCCTCCTCCTCCTCCTCCTCCTTCCTCCTTCTCAGCCTTTTCTTCTCAAAGCTTCAGCAGCCTCCCAAAGCTCCCAGCCCCGACTGGACTCCGCTCCTGCTGGAGGAACGCAGCAAAACAGACTTCCCTGTCTGCCCTTGTTCCCGTGTTCTTCCTCTTCTGTTTGACACCTGTGTTCCTTTTGTTGTTTTTTGCTTTTTCTTTGTAAACATATCAAAAAAAAAACAGCTGCTCCTGTGCAAGCTGCAGTAGCTGTTTTTTGTTTGGTTTTTGTTTTGTTTTTCCATGTCTAATTTGCATTCAGCACATTAATAATTTAGAAAAATCGCTGTCAGTTTTTCTTTGAGGATGCTGTGTGTGTTTGTGAGTGACATTAGTTTTTCTCACACTGGGTCACATCCTTGTCTGCACACACAGTTTGAGTGAAATATGCAGTTATGATGTTTCCGACCAATAGTGCTTGTGGTGATTAAGTTGCAAATATTTTTTTCTTTAAAGGTGTAGCCAGTAGCATTGTTTGTTGCAGCTTGTAAACACAAACTGGGCTCCTCCTCCCGAGCTCAACACCACCAGAAGTATTGTAGCGTGTACTTATACTACTTTTACCTACACAGCAAGCTACATAGAAATATTACATTTGTTTTAATGGAAAAGGCATTAGTTAGCAAGCTAGCACAAGGTAACCACCAGTGTTTGCCTGTCCAACAGAAAGAAGGCTAAGGTCGCTCTTCATCCCCAGCCTCTCCTTTAGTGCTCCAAAGCAGCTGAAAGCCAAACTGGGATTCACTCTCGTTCAGAGCGAGCTTTATCCACTTGACGTTTCACCTCACGAGGGCTGTGTTTCCCTTTTTTCACTGCTGCGTCTGTGTCCACTATTTTCTCCTGTCTGAATGGCGTCCAGTCACTATGTTTTATCCACTCTCAACCTCACCTGCACGCTCTCATTGGCTGGAGGAAACACACCCACTCCCCCCTCAAAAGCGCAATGAGACAACCTAAAATTCAAAATGCAGGCAGAGGGCGTGGCTCTGCAGACACAGTCGCCACCACACATGTTTAGGAATTAATTTTGTATAAGTCCTCGTTTTTGTTTTTTTTTTCCCCCAAAGGAAAATGCTTCTGACTCTACTTTAAAATATTTGTTGGGTATGAAAGTGCCCAGCATAATCATAAATTAATCTTGTTTGCAAATACATAGAATTAGCGTGCAAATAGAGACAATATTTAGTGTGCAAATAGAGACAAATGAAGATATTACATTGGAGGTACACTTGAAGTTACTTAGTAATAGTCAAATATAATCAAGCTGTCAAAAGTTTTTGGATGAAAGCTGCAAAGCTGGCCAGTTACGGTTATAATTAATAGTAAAGTAATAAAATTATTTCACCATTTATTTCAACATTACATATTTTAATTTGGTGGAGAAGGTCTGAAATAAATCTGACACAGACAGTCCCTGAGTGACACTTAAACTGAGATAAATTGAAGGTGAGGACATTTCTGCTGAGGACATTTTTGTTACTTAACAGTAACAAAAATGTCCTCAACTGACACAAAAAGCACAAATCCGGAGAGTGAGGATGAGAGGAATTGCATGTTTATGCCTTATGTGTGTGCGTGTGTGTGTGTGTGCGTGTGTGTGTGTGTGTGTGTGTGTGTGTGCGTGCGTGCGTGCGTGTGTGTTCTGGGCTACAGGGGGACGAGGGCTCCTACGTCAGCTGGGGATCCTCGGCTTGTCCCTGTGTGGAGAAGGTCCAGGATTCATCGCTGCTCCCTGTCAGAGTGGAGAGGAAGATCACCTTACTTGCCCACAACCTGCACCTCTATCAGGTACCACACGCACATAATACCAGTGTGATGTGTGTGATCATGTGTGATACAAAAACCACTGAAATTTCACGATTCTTGATAATTCAGTACTGTGGTAAAATCAAAACAAGTCCATCTGCGTCAATGTACACACACACACACACACACACACATATGTGCATGTACAAGTGCATTTGCCTGGGTGGTGAGCCCTTCACCAATCACACTTCTTTGTGTGTTCAGGACACAGAGCTGGACTACGAGTGTGTGTTGGTCATCGAAGGGCAGACGGTGGTGGTGGACGCCTACGTGGAGACTGACGACACGAATCCGTCGAACTTTCACATCACCTGTCAACCACACCAGGTCCGATCATGTGCCGTCACTTTACATTACATGAGCCTCGTTACAGTGAGGAATAAACACAAGTTTATCACAGGGGCACTGTGTAGAACACAGGTCCAGTAAATGTAA
>JAQFJA010000012.1:30021924-30036742 GCA_029874485.1 Naso brachycentron | reverse complement strand
TTTGGAAGAAAACACATCTCTGAAAACGAATGACAAACTCATTTTGTTCTTACAGACATTACTAACTAATGTCAATGCAGCAAAGCATAACTGTTTCATGGCTCAAACATTTTTTCCAATGCAAACGTGAATTATTATTTTACAATATTTCAGTTTAATCACAGTTTTACTTTTCACCTGTATAAATTTGATGTTATAATTTATTTGGGAGTCTACCAACAGTCACATGTATCATCACATGTATGAGTGCATATATGCAGATAAACAGCCTCCCCCTCATGTGCAGATCCAACAGTCACAGACTCTCGACTCATTTCCTGTAATGACATCGTTGCTAAGTAGCAAACACATCAGCACCAGATCAGTTTGACTCTCCTTCATCCTCCTTGTGTTCCTCAGGGGACGTTGCAGAAGTTTGTGGACGATCTGTTCACCGTGATCCTCAGCACCAGTCGTCCCGTCCCGTTGGCTGTCAAATACTTCTTTGACCTGCTGGACGACCAGGCGGGACAACACGGCATCTCCGACCCGGAGACAATACACATTTGGAAGACCAACAGGTGCATTATAAACCGGAGTTGCATGGTCACACACAGATCAGCTTGATGTTGACTTGAATGTGAATATGAAGAGGTTAAAAAGGGTTTTAGATGACAAGAATCAACTTTGTCACTGTGCAGAGATCAAGTACTCAGCCAATGAGATGTCGTCAGCATCTAACAAGAAGTGTATTAAAATGTTATTACTGACAGAGAGGTACCGGTATAAATTTTGTCTTAAAAGACAGAGCTGCATTAGATCTGCTTTACCTAAGGACCAAACACGACTTGTTCACAGTTGCATTTAATGTTTAGAATTAAATTTGATCTTGAAACAAGTCCGTTGTTCTACTTGTAACTCCTCCTCTGGTTCTGCAGTCTGCCGCTGCGTTTCTGGATCAACATTGTGAAGAACCCTCAGTTTATCTTTGACGTCCAGGCGTCGGACCACGTGGACGCCGTGCTGTCGGTCATCGCTCAGACCTTCATGGACTCCTGCACCATCGCTGAGCACAAGCTGGGACGGGTGAGGCAGCAAGGACGAGCTTCTCTCACACACACAAACAAACACAAATTGTTTTTTGATAGAATTTTGTGTCCGGTCAGGTGTTCCTCTGTAGTCATAATCATAATAATACTTGGGTGGATTGGGCCTGACATGGCATAGCAGCCTGGCTCCGCCCTCCTTTTGCTCAGTTCAGATTTCAAAGTGAATTAATTCACAAAGTGAATTATGGGTCTGGTTTACCAGACTAACATGAAGTAGTCCTTATGAATGTTTTTGACGGCTTCATTGTCATTCAGTCAGTTTTGTCTTTATTATGGCTACTTGACATCAACAGAGACAATATAGCTGACACAAGCATGCCGTTAGTTTTCTTGAAAGTGGTACAGTTTAAACTTGTCAGTGAGATTTCATTAAAAATTGTAAGTTCAGTTTGATGACAGGGAAAAAAAAACTTGTTGTCTTGTTGCTTAATTAAACTAACAGCTTAAGGCGGCTAACTGTAGCTAACTGACATTAGCTAATTAACTTGGCTAGCCGTGGAGCTACCAGTTCTTCACTCTACGATTCCAGCACACCTATTGAAATTTTAATTACAATCTAAATTGTACTGTTGTAGTTGGAGTTGAGAAAAATTTTCATGCCACTCTGATGATGACCTCATAGAGTGGTGAAGGGTTGAGGTATTTTTGTAGCCAACGAGGAAGTAAGCATCACACCGGCTCCCTCAGCATTAAGTTGACAGGATTTTGGATTATCGCCAATAATGAGCTCTGTGACAAACACGAGTTTATGATGCATGTTACATGTTTTGTTCAGCATGATAATCTTAACAGATGAACACCATGTCTGTTTTTAATTGTGTAAATTAAATCAGCAGGAGCAAAAAACTATTGTTAGGCTCTAAACAAACTACACGGTGGTCACATGACTTAAACATCGCCACCCTGAAGCGTTCAGCCTCTGATTTAACGCGCTTACTTTTCTAACTCTCTTCTCTGAGCGTGACCCAGTCTAACCAGTAATCATTGCTATGTCTGTTGCTCGTCTCACATCCTTTTTCAAAGATGTTTTATATTTTATTTCTTTTTTACATGATAACGTCAATCGTCCCCAACAAACATTGTAGTCTCATTGAGTCACTTGCTGGCAACCATCATTTTAAGACGTGTAAAACCTTAAAGGTTCAAAAACTGGGTTTATACTGGCATATTTTATGTCACAGAACAAAACGTCTAAATATTTTTAGCCTGTGTGAACCACAGATTTTATTTCAGGCATTTAACCAAAAACCCATTCAAAAAACAAAGAGACTTTGAGACAAGGGAACCGGAAGAGCAAAAACGCTAACTGATTCTAGGATTCACCACTTCACCACTCTATTATAGCTAACGTCAAAACCAATACGTAGTTGACAGTTAAATGTCAACAAATAAATCTTGATTAGTTTCTTTGGGTTTGATAAGTAGAACAATGGTACGTTTACGAGGTTATATGGTCTTGATTAATGTTAAGTTGTCATAACAAAACCACATCAAACAATGCCCCAATTTTTTGTTTTTTATTATTGTTTTTTTTTTTTTTATTAAACCTTTATGTAACCAGGATAAATCTCATTGAGATTAAAAATTACTTTTGCAAGAGAATCCCGCCAAGATGGCAGCAGAACAGTTACACAGTTACAGACCACAAACTGAAACACAAGAGCAGAGAACAAATTATGAAGTCATGATCAGAAATGGCATCACACAAAGTAAAATCATCATTCAAGGCATCTATGGACAGAGAATGAAGCCTTGTTTATGGTCGCCGCAGTGTTCCCTGCGCGTGCGAGAGGTGACGTCGTCGCACTTACTTATTTATGGTCAGCGCGTCACGCACTGCAGTATTCTCCGAAATGCCAGAGGGCATACACACGAAGTATTATGTGAATAAGCAACAAGTCAGCAAGTGTGCAGAAAGAACATCATTATCGTACATGGCTCCACTGTATATACAACAGCTTTATTTTTTTACAACTGTGGGAAATTATATACCTGTGGGAGTGACTCTGGAGTGAATTCTCACTCTATACTTTTAACTTGTTACTTTATAAGTAGGCTATGCTAACAAAATGTATTCTACTGTAAGTGTAAGTATTTTTTTGTTTCGTTGTACAAAGTCATTAGGATAAACTGGTTGAATGAGTTTTTGTTTGTTTGTGAAAGAAGCCACCCACACAAACATTGTAAATACACACACTTCTATTTAAAAGCACACCTAGATTAAATAAAAAAATGCATATATACAAAACATGTTTAAACACATGGCTTTATGGGTCCTCTGGGGACTCCCTTTCCCCCTGAAACTGCTTCAGCCTTGGCTGGTGTCTGGCTTGAGATGAAAGAGGCAGCGCTCACGAAGTTGCAAAAATTCAGAGGCACGTGTTCAGGTGCCAAGACGGCCTGTGGGGCCTCCGTGCGGGGGCAATGGCGTCACTTTTGGGGCATGCACCATCACACAGGGAAGACTACGGCGACCATTAACCAAGCTTGATTCCAAGTCATTTCGAAGCACTTTAAATCTGTTCAGTGAGACCAGCTCCCGAAGTTTCTCATCCTTGAGACTAAACAAAAGAATTTTTCAGATACATACAAGAAGGATGATGAAAGGCAGAAATGTGACTCTGTAAATGGTGACACAGATGCTGGCTGATCTCATGGTGGTTTTACGGCAGTGCTCAGTGGAGCTGACATTCACCACTCTGCTCTCTCCAACGCTTCTCATTCCCTCTCCTCTCGTTGAGCAGGACTCTCCCATCAACAAGCTGCTGTACGCCAGAGACATCCCACGCTACAAACAGATGGTAGAAAGGTGGGCTCACTTTTCATTAAAGCTTGTTAAAACTTTAAAGAAATCATCTCTCTTAAAAATAATAAGTAAAATGTAATAATTGTATCAAAAATGCTACTTACAGATGAATTTCTTTGTTCTGAAAGCTCTCATTTTTCTGTACAATATGATTTTCAGAATGAAATCTGCATCAACGCATTAAAGCAGCTTTGATTGATGTTGTTGATAAACTGTCTTTATTGCAGGTACTACGCTGACATCAGGCAGACCATCTCAGCCAGTGACCAGGAGATGAACTCTGCTCTGGCTGAACTGTCCAGAGTGAGTGCAGCCACACCAGAGGCGACAGTATAAACAAACACAGAATACAGACGCAGAGATTGACTAACCCAGTGGTTTGTGTTTCAGAACTACTCTGGAGAGCTGAACTACCTGGTTGCACTGCACGAGCTGTACAAGTACATCAACAAATACTACGACCAGGTCTGTCTGATTCGGTAGTCAATGCTGGCGCACTGTAAAGATGTGATCATGTGCACAGTGGAATTATAGATGCATCACAATGTTCAAGGAGAAATTCAGGATTTTTGCACATGAAGCCTTATGATAAGGATATTTACAATCATATACAACGTTCTACAGCATTTTTATAACAAAAGGTGCAGTCAGGAGAGTTGGAGTTCGCTGGTGATGTCACTGCTAGGTGAAAACAATGGGGAGCACGTGCAAAACGTGAAACTCACTGAATGTTAAGTGTTGTCCTCTCATGTTACGACTCTAAAACACAAAATTAGACACTGCTATATAATCCAAAAACGGCTCTTTCAGCTGCTTCACAAAACAAACAGCCGTTGTTTATCCGTATTATAAGGATGTGCAAAAAACAAACTTCTTTAAGTCTTTCTAATGTTTTGTAATTTTGTTAATGCTAAATTTTTGAGGTCATTGCGGAAATAACAAAGTCAAACCTGCTGGCTGAAAATGGAAAAACTAGAGGGCAGAAAAATCAGGAAAACATTCATGTTAAATCAACAGTAAATGGTTTAACCACAAAGTTTAAGCTGCTTGAGCAATAAATGAATAAATGAATGAAAACACCACTTACTGATAATAGATTTGGCCCAGACAGTCAGAAGCTGTTATACCATGTTTTCACGTATGACACATATCCCAACAGTGTAGATAATTTTATTTTTATAACCCAAAATTAGAAAACACAAATTTTTGTCAGACACTTTGCAACATGCAACACCCTCTATCTTAGATCCGCAGTTTGGATATGAAAACTTTTAAATGGAAAATAAAACTGCTCCTTTCATTCTTTTTGTTTGAAAAATAGGTCTTTTTGGAGTTAATGTGTGTGGGGTTATTTTAATCTTTAAGCTTATTTCTGCTTACAGAAATAATAAATCTTTTGTGTTTATCATGTCTCTTACTGTCCTTTACCTTTGTTTATCCCATCCGTGTGCCATCGTCTTCTGATTAGATCATCACGGCACTGGAGGAGGACACCACGGCACAGAAGATGCAGCTCGGCTACAGACTGCAGCAGATTGCAGCCGCCGTGGAGAATAAAGTCACTGACTTGTGATAGAGGAAACACCCACCGAAGCATGACAAACTGAGTGAGAGGCGCACTCTGCATGCTGAACTGAAAAGTAGGAGAGCAACAGACAGACAAATGGGAAGATAGTACAGACTTCCTCTCATGTTTGGACTCAAGCAGCTGTGAGACACTTTTTCCACACAAAGATTCAGGTTGGCCAGCTTGGGGCTGGAAAAGGATTCGTCTGGATTCTCTGAGGCCCAGAGCTCTCTGTCAAAACAGGACGGCACATGGACACCAGACAGACGTGGACAAAGAAAGGGGAAGAGTGAAAGACATCAGTCAGACTTGCTGTCCCCCACTTAACTATATTAAAAGATGGAAAAATAGAGAGTGTTGCTCCTGAACATGACCTGGACTCAAACCCAGCAGCTCTCATGTCAAATAAAAGCAGCTGGGCCGCTGCAGTCAGCTGATCCCATATTTTAGAACTGGTAAAAGGGGAATTTTAATGTCACTGTTTCCCTCTGGAGTGAATTTTATAAAATGGTACCTTTTATGCCTTGTGTGCTTGTCGCTGCTGTACAGTCAGAAGTTATTTCTTTGTGTGTGTACAGTGATTAATGTGTGTGTGAAAATGTGTGTGTGTTTGCCCTGGTTGTCAATCCACATCTTGTATTTTCACATTTCTGGTTTCCAGCAGAAAGTATTGAAGTAAGTTGTTATATTTTAGATGTTTAAGTCAGCAGTATTTGAAAAACAGTGAACTGGTCTTGAAGATTTCTCCTCTGAAATAGACACGTTTGAAATTGATGGTCACAATATCGTCCCTAACCCCCGTGCTTAAAGCGAATGTCTGAGAGTTTAATAAGTCACTGCCACTCTCTACCTCAGCCTCCTGTGCTGCATTAAATTTTTTTTTTTATCCTGTGATGTTGTTGGCCCTGTCGGTACACGATGTGAGTCCCACGACGATGTGAGTCGGGCATGCGTAAAGAGGTGCACCAACTTGGACAGCAAGCTACGGCTACACCACTTGGACAAATAACGTGGTTATTAAATCCTAATGTTAAATGTTACTGATAAATGTCTTACTATTCTCAGCGTCATATTTGTGTTAAGATTTCAAGTTGAGTTAGTTGAAAAGGCATGGTTCGTTGTAAACTGGTTGTAAACATGACTGGAAAAATATTTGCTAGTAAAGTTAGCTGAAGTAGGTGTTAATGACTATGTTAGCGTCTTTGCTCGGTGTTAGCTAGCCATCACAAGTTGGAATTAACAACACTGGCTAGTGCTAGCCCAACTAGCATCGATGCCATCCATATCCAAGCTAGCAATGATGTTGCGTGAGCAGGCTGTTAGTTGGCTAACGCTAGCATCCTTGCTACTAGGCTAGCTCGAGCGTTACTGTGCAGGACAGACTGGAAAAAAAAAATCGCATTTCCATTCAAGTTAAGTTCTGTGTGGGTTAGACACCAGTTATGATATAGTTTAAAAACATTAAACCTGCTTTAGGCTGTTAAACTCAGATCATGACGTGGTTTGTCCAAGTGGGGTAGCTGTAGCTAGCTGTCCAAGATGGCCGACCTTTCTGTGCATGCGCACCTCGCATCACATTTGAACTCACAGCGAGTATTGACGGACGCAACTCCAACCTTACTGAGTACATTTCAACCAGCTGCAACTACCAGTACAGCGGTACACATCTGCCCTTATGCACATACAAAGTAACATCTGCTGAACACTGTCATTCGCAGCGATACATAAACACACACACTGACACACACATTTCAGACATTTCTGTTTCATTATTTTCTTCCCTTTGCATTAAATTGGAGATGAAAACCTGCTCATGGAAGCATTTTAAGGTACTTAAACCCCCGCTGTGTGACAGTTTACTCTGTTTTTGTTTCTTGCTTTTATATTTCTTCATATGGATGTGTCTGTAGCGTACAAGTCACTGGAAAGATGTCAGATGAAAAACAGAAACCCTTCCATTGAGATACTCATATTACTGCAGTTAGTGCACACCGCTGTGTTAATGTGTAAGTCAGTCATATTTTTTATTTTGTATATTTTTTAACATTCCTTTAAGTTTTGAACAAATGCATTAAATGGTGGTGCACGTTGTTCCACTCCAAGCTGAAGCAACGGTACTTGTTGAAATGTTTTGCTGTTGACATCATAGTTAGCATACAGCTCTTGTATTGAACACAAGGTGGCACTGCTTAAAGTGCTAAAGGTCTGTGGCATTTTAAAATGTAAAGTTGATGTATTGATGTCATTACTACAGGTTCAGTAGGTATAGTTGGTCTTTTCACACTGTTCTGTTTTCAGTTGAAGCACAGAGGCATTACACACACAAGCTAATAACCGCTAATGTTTTTCTTATTTAACTGACAGAGACTGAAGTGGCTTCCTGGTTGTTGGCAGGGCCGGGTACTGTTGGACATTTGTCGATGTCCGTCTCGTCAGACTGTTCCCCCTTTAAGCTCTGCCCTCTGTGATTGGGGTTAGTTCTTAATTTAGGTTAATATGTAGGTTATGGCTAACTAGCAAAGATAACTGGTAAGGGGAAACCTAAATCAGCAAAGAGACGACTTCAACATGGCACCTGTACCAAGCAGTTCAGCATCTTACTTAGCAGAATATAAACACATTTGTCAAAAATAAAACGTCGTCACACTGTAAGAAGACAACTATGATGCTTAATTGTTTGTCAGTACTTCCATCAGTGCAATTGTCTGTACAAGGGAAGTAAGATGTTCGATACCCGGCCCTTTTCATCTGTAAGCAAAACTAATGGCAGTGAAAAGGTATATCTTTAAAACAGTCTTCTTTCTGTCCATGACTCCACTCTTATAACTCAACACACACAGCAACTGATGACTGATACGAATGGATTGTTTGTGCTGTCATACCTTGTCAGTTTAGATCAGTGTGAAAGCTCAGTGATGATAGAGAAAAGCCATCGGGGGGGGAAATTCTGTTATTAGGCTGTATAAATTTGGCGATGTAGAGCAGGCTCTGCAAGGAGCAGTTTTATGGATATTTCTTATTTTGTGTGTTAATATCATTGTACATACTGATTTCAGATGTAACTGTAGTGATTTAACCTGTTTAATAAGAGAAGGTGTAACTTCTCACAGATGCTGATGTAATAAACTATTCTTAAAATGATGTGTTCTGTTTTCCTTTTCTCTCAAAAACATAAAGGTAATATTGAATCCCTCAATATATTCTTTTCTAATAGAACATTGAAAAGTGTTAAACATTGAAGCTGTGGCTCTCTGATGGTTCAGGGGTGGATGGGGGATGGTTATGCCCACCACAGACTGAAGTCCTGCTTCCCCACACAACCAACAGTAAAGCATAACGCATATAGAACTAGCGCTAAACCTGCTGGGGCCAGTTGCATAAAATTAGACCCAGTCTAGGACTTTAAAGTCAGACTTACCATAGACTTAAATAAGCCTGTCTGTAAGTCACTAATGTGAGACAGACAGCATGTCACGTTATGCATCATGGGTAAAATAAGACACTAACAGAGGAGAAAAACATGGCGGATGCGACAGCAACACTCAACAGTGGCAGCAGCAGATCATCGCATTTCACAGTATCAGAAAACCTTTGTAAGAGGAATATAATGCAAAAAGAGTATGTTATTTAGTAGTTTTAATCAAATGAATGGAAGTGTGAGCAATATTTGAAGCAATAGTTTCTCAAGGACACTGAAATCTCTCCACTAGCTCTTGATTGCTGTACCTCTCTATTGGGTTGTTTCTGCCTCCTAAGACTCTTTTCTTAGAACTCTTTCCAACATCCAAATTTGCCATGGAGCAAGCAAAGAAAATGTCCTTTCTGCCCATTTTGTAAGAAAAACAGTTAATATTGCTGTGTCTTTGTGTCTGTAAAATAAAGAACATAATGACACGTGAGAATGTTTAACACCCCCCCACCAACACCACCACCCCTTTTATTTTATAAAGAATCAAAGTATCAAAACAGAAATGTTGGTATCGTGACCACTGATTTGTAATGACAACAGAAAAAGCAAATGAAGCCAAAGTTGAGCAAAAAGAGTAGAAACGAAAGTGTAGACTTGGTAGAAAATCATATGCACCCATTTACTGAGCATCCTGCCACAGCCTGCCCACCCTGCTGCCATCTGAACATAGATACAGAAGTATGCGCTGCCTACCACCAGACTAAAGAACAGCTTTTATCCTCAAGCTTTAAATATCTTAACCTATCCTTGACACTGAAATGAAAAAAGTTTGTCATTTCATGAAATTTTTGATAACTTAAACATTTCTGTAGCTCTGGTTTGTGAACTACAAATGTATTTCATTCTACAACGTTGTGATTCCAGGTCAACGTCCTTGCAAAGGTGTCTTGGTTGTTTGCCGGATCACAAAATGTAGCTAATAACTGTTTAACAAATATTTATCTCTTTTGTAAATACTGACCTTTATTGTTATTTAGCTGCAGCAGGATAAAACTTGATAGTACAGTGGTTGCATCTTCATTTGTTTACAGGTGTAATTTGATTACAAAAATAAAGCTAAGTTTACAACAGCCTGCATCCCTGCTGAAGTTTATGACAGCGCCAGAGATGATTTACTCTGCACATATGTTCACCACATGATTAATGTTAGGAGAAAATCTGTAACTTGACTATCCGTACCGATCCCACACTCAATTGTGATTTGCCGAGCCGCGGGATTCCTGTGCCAATTAACACAAGCGTCCAAGATGGAGTAACGCCGAAGACTCGGGAATCTCACTGAATGCAATACCGCATCCTAACGCAAATTGTTTCATCGCAGGTGGAAATTAAGACTAGACACCGCGAGGGGAAGTCAACGTCCTTGTTCCTGCATTGGAGCTAGCCGCGCAAAACAGGTAACTATAGACAACACGCTGGACTGATGCTAGTCCAGATAACAGTAGCGGCTAATGCTAATGTTAGCTAACGTCCCCTTTGTGACAGCCAAGATAGCATTGACTTTAACGTTAAACGTATTATTGCGTCTTCTTTTTAGTGGTGAAGAAACTCAGTAGTAACGATGCGAACTTTGCCTATGTTCGCTGTAGTGTTTTCGATGCTAATTTAAATGATGTGTAACGTTACTTAAACGTTACTTGGTGAGCTAACAAGGGGAGGGTAACGTTAGCTTCATTCTTTATATTCCCTCCTTGCCTATGAGGAAAACATCAAATCATAATGTGCGTTAATGTAACGTTACGACGTTTAAGTAAACGGTACAATTCAATTACTGCAACGTTAGGTTAAGCCCGTTGTGACTGTGTGCTTTAGTTTATTATATTAGCTTGTCATATTTGTGCTAACAAGCTACCCGCCCGTCTATAACGTAACGTTATAACGTTATTATGCAAATAACGTTAGTAGTGCATTTATTCAAAGGCGTGATCTTTGAGAATTTTAATTTTATTTTATTTCACAAGAGTTTGATAAATAGATTTGCATGCATTGATATTTTCATTGTGGATCTGTGGTACACTCGCCATGTTAAGTCTAGTGTGGTAAAACGTTAATAATACCAACATTACTGCATGTGTGTTATTGCAGTGCAGACTGTTCAGTGTTGTTGTTGTTGTTGTTTTCCTTCTTGCAGTCAAGAATGGAACCATCGGAGCAGTCGGGCCTGGAGCCGGGCTCTCAGGATGTCAACCCTGTGTTTCTGCAGCAGCTCAGAGAGCTGGACATCCCAGAGGAGGCAGCCAAACAGGTGGGACAGCACACTGAGGGTGGGCACCTTGTTTCAGCATTAGGGACACATCCACCTTCCAGTTACGACAGTTTGATGATAATGTTGGGAGTATTTCTGTGGTATAGCCAGGGATGCACTGAAACCAAAGAAATGACCCAAAAAACAGGCCTGAGTTTATGTGCCCCCAGCTCTCCTGGCTGACTGCCTTCAACAACACGTTTATGTGAATGTAAACCATTCTTAAATACTGTTAGCTAGATGTACATACTGGATGACATACCAGTTACTTCTTAATCTGTTTGCAGTATACTATAAAACCTTGTGATGATTTCTGAAGATCAGCTCTTGTGTTTTGGAAGAAAGACTAACACTAACACTAAAACTAAGAAAAATTACAGTAAAACTGAACATTTTGGAAAAACAAAAACTAAACTACAAAACTTGCTTTAAAAACTAATAAAAACTAAACTGAAATTGAAAAATAAAAGTCAGAACAAAATAAAAATGAAAACTACTGAATCCAAAACTACTATAACTGTGGTTCTTGGAACTGGAAAGCATTTCGGATTTTTTCAATTATATTTAAAATTTTTATTTATTTATTTATTTAAATTTGAGCATTTAGATTTCGGCCTTTCATTAATATGCAGTTTTTGATCTATTCAAGTACATCCAACAGCTGAAGTAAGAGCTGAAGTAGGAGCGAGAGGCCCCACAATACGACATTATCATGATATTGCAATATGTTGAGTTTTCATCATTTTCCCAAAGTAAAACTTGGAAAAATCATCAGTTTCATCTAAAAAGAAATGTTTGAGTCTATTTATCTCACTTCAGTTTTGTTTTGTTTTTTGTTTTTGCTTTTTTTTGTGTGTGTGTGTGTGCGTGCATTTTTTTATTACCTTACCATACAGTGAGTGCTTAGCACCATCTAATGGACTGATAAGTCAATGGATTTTTATTATTTTGTCACCCATAAAGTTATTTGTATTTGCAACATTTATTAAGAATTTCTGTAATAAAATATCAATACTTGGTGTCTGTGAATCGATACAGTATCACAATGTTATGCTGTATTGATTTATTTCCCACCCCTGTAATTTTTTTTCTGTTTTGTATTTTATGAGGGACACTACATACTTTAACTTTGTTATGAAAGTCCATATTGCCTCATGAAATTAAGGTTTGTTTAAATAAATAACCTTGTACCTTGTTCTCTAACCATTTACATTGTTTCTTACTGCTGCAGGCACTTCTGCACACTCGGAACGTGTCTGCCGAGGAAGCGGCCATGTACTACTTCAACAAGCTGGAGAATGAGGTGCCCATAAGCTAGCCTTAGTCCCCACAGGTACACCTTGGTACATTAGACCTTGTGGAGTTTGTCCAAAGCCAAATCTCAGTGTCTCTCTTTGTTCGCTCTGACCCTCAGGAGGAAGGAGATGATGATGTCATGTTCAAGATGGTATTTGTGGTGAATATGGACCTTGCCATGGGTGTTGGAAAGGTAAGTCCATTGGAGCCAAACTGACTATAGGATGTGATACTGTGTGTGTCCTTAAAAGTGTTTTCTTAGTACTTAACATAAGATTTTTTTGGTCCTTCGCTGCTCTATTGACAAAAAAATGAGCAAGAAGAGAAAAAAAAAGCTAGCTTTCACATCTTTACCCCATATTTTCAAGAACTCTTATCTCTGGTTTTACAATAATGTAAACTGCTGTGTCTGTTATTTAACAAAGCCTGCCTTTCATTGGCATTATTATGGGATTTCCCAGAGTCTTCCTTTAACAAAGTTCAAGGTTTCTTTATTGTCATTACAGCCATGTAAATCATGACAAGAACAAAATGAAGTATTAAGATCTCAGTGGTCACGTGATCATATCAACATAATAATATAAAGTGAGCAGTGTGCAACATCACAAAAGAGGGTATTTCATCCTGAGTGGTATAAATATAATAATAAATCAATTAAAAAACAAACCCGCTAAAAATCAACAGGACGAATTAAAAAAAACGTTAAAACAACATTAAAACGTTATTAGAATTAATCTGCGTTAAAGCGTCATTGACGCATTAACTTTGACAGCACTAATATATATATTACTTGCACCTTTGTCACGCTGACAAACAAAATCACCGGAACTGTGGAAATTCTGATCTGTTGTGTACACAGCCAAGGCACTCACTCAGTATTCACAAAGTGCAGCTGTGATGGAAAAGCTGCAGGGAAGATCATGAAACACTTTGGCAGTTCCAAGAATTTACACCAACAAGAGAATCAGCAGTCTCCAGTGATGTCTGTCTGTGTGTAACGTGAGCAATGCGGATGGCATGTTGCCGGTCGTCATTTAGTTCAATACTGAATGAGTCAGAGAAATCTCAGTTGTTACCGCAGATAGAACTGAATAAAAGGACACGGTGAACCCCTCGTAAACTTGTCTTCCATGGTCATCCCTCTTAGGAGTCACATGCCGCAGCAAAATAGTCACTTCCGAAGCTTTCCTAAACACCAATAGGAAAAGTCCTAAATGAGGTCAAGGAAAGGAGAAAGTAGAATTCAGAAGGACTTAGGAGAAGAAAACTGCTGTGCTGTGAGAATCAGACTGCACTTTCACTAAGCTATGTAATTATCCCACAGCAGATGTCACATGTGCCATGGTAAAAACTACACTTTTCTGAGGATGGCCTACAAAAGGTGTATCTTAGATCGGCTACTCCGCCCCGTGCATTCTGTCCGTGTTGTTCATTGCAGACAATTTAAACATTGACAGCCCAGTGAAAAATACGTCTGCAAAGTCTCGTTGAGCACCACAAAAAGTGCTGATAAATATGTTTGTGTTTTTTTAATTCATTCGTGAGGAGTCAGATAGTGTTCCACTTATGAATGTTGCTGCCGCAAAGGAAATTATGGGAATAATCTCCTGAATAATCTCCTTTCTCTTCGTAAAGGATGGTCCAGTGGATCCTGTGCTAAAGTAGATGCGAAAGGGGGGAATGAGGCACCTTTCCTCAGCTTAGACAATTCAAGCAACACTTGTCATGAACTACCTCTGGGTCGCTTCACCAAGTAGGAACCTTCTAAGCAAAAAGACTCTCTGACTCCAGCCATAGTTCCAAAATCTCTCCAAATACAGCTCAGCCATCGAAATTTTCATTGCTTTAAGCCCTTCAGTACTTAACACATACTTGTTCCTGAAACAGTGATTGTAGTGAATTTATGCCAATGTTTACAGGTTTGCATTTTTATTTGAATCAAGACAGCATCTGCACTAGGGTCCGTCTGATATGGGATTTGTTTGCCTGATGCTGGTACCGATACTAGGGAGCAAGAAAATTCTGATACCTGGCAAATATATCGGTTATATGTGATTATCAAACCCTTGTGAGAATGATATGTAATGGAGGACTGATATCTTACATTTCAACAAACTTTATTCCAAACATCAGTGCACTCAACAGTAAACATGTTGGTTGGTAAATAATCGACCACCATATGCTGGAGAAACTGCACAAGTAGATTATTTTAAATCACTAGTCCAAGCATTTTCTGGCCGTAAAAACAGTTTTAATATTAGTTCATTTTGAGGAACATCTATGTGGATACAATATATCTGCAGTAGGCCATCTTCTGCAGATTATACCGGCAAACAGATATATCTGT
>JAQFJA010000012.1:29910693-29922232 GCA_029874485.1 Naso brachycentron | reverse complement strand
AAAAAAAAACAAAAAACAAAAAACAAAGAACAAAAAACAAGGCTGAAGTAGAATGCCTCAGTCACGCCCCTCTACTTTTGAGCCATGGGACCTTAATTCAGAAAAAATATGAACAGTAGTCAGTGGAGAAGGACAAATTATTTTTTGATTTTGGTTTGTGCCCTGAATTACACATATGATGGTTGGTGATTTAAAAGATAATTTTTCATGTAAAGAAAGTCGAATTTTGTTGTCAAACAATAAAGTAAAATGACCTTTTTTTTGTGAGACCGCTCAGTGAATTACATGTCTCGTCTCGGACAATAAACATCATCAATACAGATATGGAAATTTCACAGTGTTTTTCCAGGACGAGGGGAAAAGTATTAAAAGAGGTAAAAATCATTACAAATCAGGTCACGTTAAGAGCTGCAGCTACTCAAAGGGGGAGTTAGTTGGTGTTTTACAGTCTGTATGGTATCAAGATTCAAGTCTCATTTTCTATGGTGTTGTAAACTAAGATGAAGTTTGTAGTCTCCATATGATATTCATCAAAACACACTTTTGTAAAAGGATTAATGAATAGGAGACAAAAAGAACTATTATACTGGAGTTTGGACGATGTTTTGAGGAGTCTCACAGTCTCTGTAGTTCGGTGTTATGACAGTTGATACTTCTGTGTCACTGCAAGATGGCAGCAGAGTGAACAGGCTAAGTCCGGAGTGGGTGTTGTCTTTTAGTATCCTTTGGGTTCCTTGCAGGCTCCTCGCCTCACTAATATTGGTAAAGCTTGGTAACTGGTGTTAATCACACCCTGCAGAACCTTCCTGTCCTGGGCCATACACATTCCATACCGATTACAAGTCTGTTTAATCAGGAAATCCCTCAGAAAAGTCTTGGATCCCATCCTTTTCAGTTTGTTTATCAACGATTTGCCGCAAATATGCCCTGACATATTGTATATGTTCAGATGTTTGCTGATGAGTTGCGAGTTGTGGAAAATATGAAATAGTGCGGCTCAGTATGTTTGTTGTTTCTATGAATGCAAGTTAGTGATCAAGTTCGTCCACACCGAGTTTCTATAGAATGCCTCTTGCAACTGCTCTGACTACAAATGACATCTTTCCCAGTACAGCTAGTTATCTGACCCATTGTGTACATAAAAATATTAATCATGGTTGCATTAATAGCTTTTCCTATAGCCTAATTTTACCATGGCAACAGTGGCGCATAGAGATGCAGCAGTTATTGCTAGTTTCCAACGAACACCGATGTCATTTTCGCACCCAGCGCTCAAGTTGTCTATATAGCAAATGGGTGTCATCTGTACACCCAGGGAAGCGTTGGTCTTGAGTGTTGTTACATTGCTATCTTGTGACACCAGAAGCTTTGCACTAACGAACAACAAAAACTACATTTAAAGATTGGCACAATGTTTCCTGCTATTTAGAGAGCATGCTGTTTACATATACATAGGTGTGGTCGCAAGGTGCATGCACTCTGCAGCAAGACAACTCCTAATCAGTTAAATAGCCCATCAGTGCATGATTTGTATGCAGTGAATTCATGGAGCTTGCACACTTTTACCTCATGCACAAACAGATAGTTTTGTTTAGCTGAATGCTCACTTCTGCGACCAATTGCCTCAGCCATCTTAATAGCAACACATCATTTTCAAGCACATCTGTCTTTTAAAAGGAATACGAGATGACACATTGGTTGGTTTAATCCATGCTATGCCCAAAACACACCTGGGATTAAATCCAGCCCCTTTATGCATTGCACGTCACTTTACGCCCAGATGACATGCTGTCTAAAAAATGGACTTGGACTCACCCCAATCAAATTAGCGCCCTGGGCTTTAGGCTTTGTGCCATGAATTGTCGTAATAGGGCCTTTAGTTGTGCTAAACGAGCAGACTGTGACAAAGCGCAGGACTCCAATAAACCAATTATATGTTAGTACACACTGGGGATGCGCACACACCTTGGTTGCAGAAAGCCCGGATATATGAGGATGCGCTATTGAACTACACCTACATTATATTTTTAGATTTTAGTTTTAAACTGTTGCCACAACAGACTGGCTGATGGAATGTTGGCTTACCTGACATGAAATGAGCTCTGCAAAGCTGTGCATTTTTAATTTGGTGATCATTCCAATCATCTCTTCTGAGAGCTTTCAAACAAAAATGTCTGCCATTAGCATGAATAGGAGTGTGATTTGACGGTACTGTGCGAAATTTAAGGTCTTTTTGAACTGTTTTGTGATTCCTGCATCTCACTGCATGACATGACATGACATGTTTACCACGAGTGGCTTTTCCCGCAGCCGTCATGTACGGTCGAAACTGTGTGACATTAGTGTGACGTAGTCTGATAATTAGCCTATAGAAGAGAAATGGAATCTGTTTTACAACAGTGATGCTTGGTGCACAAACAAGTTAATGTTGATGGACAGCGTTTCTCAGATGTAAAACTTAAAATTGGAAGTTTTCAAGCATATTATCATCCCTGTCTTGTTGCTGCTTTCAAATTCCATCAAAAGCAAATAAACTTTTTCCTGAATGTATAGGTATGTCTGTATATGTGTATATAAATAACTGCATAAAAAATTCTCCTATTATCTACCATAATGTATTGCATTGTATGAAGGACTACAAAATTTCATTTGGTTGTTGCACAAGGATGAATAAGTTACTTTGTACCTCGTACTCAGTCTAAAACTAACCACATGTGGAATAGAAGTCCTTCACTTTGCATGCCCACCAGCCATTCCAACCAACTCCTCACATCTGCTGTGTAGTACAAGTCAAGAACATAGCACTTCCTTGACTGGAAATCCAATCAATAAACAGTAATTCTATTTCCTTCAAAACACATTTAAAATATCTGTGACACATACTGTCTTTCCTGCAAGAAGGCTGAGGCTTTGCAAATGTTTGCTATGCATTGTCCTGGCGTGGCCTCAGCTCCATCAGGAGGAGACGCTGAGTCAGCTTTTACTGATGAGACAGGCACCACTGAGCCTATTGACAAACTCCCCAGACAGGAAGCAACCTCTCATAATGTTGCATAATTGCCTGAGACGCATGTAATGACAAGACATGCTGCAGTAAACAGGACCTCTGTGGTACCTCCTGACCTGAGTGCACAGCCAGCAGTTGTTAAAGGCACACAGAGAGGAGAGAGATGCTGAGAATATTAAGTAAATAAGTAAATAAATAAATAAGTAAATAACAAGCCTCCTGAATGGGGCTGATGAATCAAAAAAACATCATGACACACAAAAAGTGTTAACTATCCCAGGTTTTTACCTGAAAATAAAAATGTTCTGTTCCTTTTTCTTGACAGTTTTCAACCCCCTCTTCTAGAAATTATGTTTATTTACTACTTTTTATTTCTAGCTGCTATCTGCTGTGTAGTTGTAACACATTATCTCTGCCAAGTTGTCACAAATAGACACTTGGTAACTCTTAAACATACTGAGTACCCCTTTAGTGTCTGTGTGTGCAATGCAAGTCTAATTGCCAGAAAACCTTTCTAACACGTGGTTAACCTTGTGAAATGGTTGCAGTTTTAAACATGTGTTTCACCATCTCTGGTGTTTTTATGTATTGCAGCTAATTTGATTATATATAAACTCACTCTGTGGTACCTAAAGTCTTTTTCTTGTTAAGCTGTTTTTCTTGGGAAAAACCATCTTGCCCAGAGGAACTAGAAGAAGAATTATTAATATCCTTTACTTGAGTAAAAGTATCAATAAAACTATTGAGAAATACACCATTACATGTGAAAGCACAGCATTTAAAATCCTACATGAGTAACAGTATTATCAGATAAATTTACTTAAAGTATCAAAATGAATCATTTTGCAATAAAATGTTACTTTTGACTGATAATGTCATTACTGGATTGTCCGTACTGTTCTGATTATGTCCTGTAGAAGTATGCGTGACTGTTTAGACTCAGTGAAGCGAGGTCATGATGACATCACAGAGGGTGTGTTGGCTCTAACTCATTCAGCCATCAGTAAGCTTAAGCTGGAGTTGAATGATGTTGTGTCTGTGTTCATAAAATAAACCAGAGGTCTGTTAATGTGTCGCACAGCCACAGTTGGGACGTTAGCTTAGCTATTAGTGTCAGAAGGAAGAGGTCTTTGTTTATCATTGACTACGGTTGATACAATCCTCATTTCTGCACTTTATCAGTTGGGGAATCTTGGAAATGTTGAAAAACTTAACGACATTGTGTCTGTGTTCAATACATAATTCAATGGTGTACGTTAATGTTGTAAAGTTCGTTGTACAGCTTCGTAGTATTCGTACACAGCTGTAGATGTTTTGGTCAGCATGTCTAAATGTCTGTCAGTGTTGGGAGAATCTCAACACTGATTGGCTGCTGTGACACAATCACTTTGTGTCTCTCAGTTCAGTCGGCTGAGTGACGCATAATACCGAGTAGTGAAAGTCCGGTACACCCGACCGGTCTGGTATTTGGCTTAATATCAAACCAGTTGAGAAATTTTTACACTGGTCCAAACCTACTTGGTTATAGGTTTGCTAGCCTGAGAGTTTGAGGTATCCCAGTTTAGCACAGCAATGTAACAATACAAACGTGTCAGAAGTAGTCTCGGTTAGTCTTTTCATCGCTACAAGCTGCTGTTTCTCGCTGGAATTTCATTTGTCATGTCGACATGCTAAGCTGACATGCTAAGATGCATATGTGGCACAAAGTTTTTACATCGCAAGAACAAGTGCTGCACACAAGTTGACCATTAAATTTAAAATTTAAAATCCTGGAAATGTCCATAATTGATCCTTCAATAAACCCTGTCCTTGGACGCAAACTGACCAATCACAGCGTAGCATCTTTCACCTCTTACGAGGGTCTGACAACTAAACAGCTGTGCTCCACAGAAACTCATGCAATCTTTTCAGATTTTTTTTGATTTTCAGGCTGGTTTAGTGGTTTTTAAGCTAGTCAAGGTTAAACATTGTGTCTGGGGAACTTGAAATAGTGATACATGTCATTCAGCGAGGTTCAAAGAGGATAAACGTTTCTTTCCCTTTCCCAAACCAACGCTGAAAAGTGTGACATTCTACTGTGGATAAAACAGTTGGGACGACCTCATTCTCAGGTGAACTGCTCTACCTTAAAATAAACACTGAGGCTGTGTTACATTGTTATGAGCAGATATTAGCTAGTAACCTAAGTTACTTGTAGCTAGCAAGCCTAGTCAGCTAATCTAAAGTCTATGGCCAAAGTCTGGAGATAACAGCTCTGAGACAACAGTTCGCGACGTTGGTTACCCAAACTCAAACCAGACAACAAAGCCCAACTTTATTTTAAATGTTAATATATGAAGAGATTTGTCTTCCCTTGTCCTAAACGGGTGCTAAATAGTTATGAGAGTCCTTTCATGTTTTATAAATGGAGTGGAACACAAGTTGAAGTCATCGAACTGTGAGCATTAGGATTTATCATGTATCGTTATATTAAATTTAACCTGTTTTCACTGTTGAGTCAGTTTGACATTCTGTATATATCCTCCGAGGGAACACTGCCAGCCCCTCAGCTTCTCTCTAAAATATCTCCTAAAGTTTAAAATAATCTAAAATCCTGTTTTATTTAAATTAAATAAATAAATAAATAAATAAAAGATAGTATTTCACCAGCAAGGACACATGCAAAGTGAACGGGCTCTTTGCTTGCTGCCACAGCTTGACAGACCTTGACAGAGCTTAGCGAGGTGTCAATTAAGCTATCTTTACATTGCAGTGATGTGTTTTCCACGCCATGCTGCACTTGTCTTGCACTGAGCCTGTTTTGAAATGGGAAACCCGTCTATTTCTGTATTTTTGAGTTTTACTCTTAGACGTCCCCTCTGCTTCGGCCCTTCATTTGTCTATATATCTCTTTGTGTCGATTTCATTGTATTTCTTGCCTCACACAGAGACGGAGAGTGCCAGAGAGTGCAGGAAAAAGTCAATCATTTCTAAAGGTCCCGAGTCCTCCACCACCAAAACAGCCCTGACTCCATCTGCCTTGTGGGAAGGAATAATCTAGCCATCAATACCTCCTCCCAGATAATGTCAGCCCTTCCGAACCAATGCACAATTCCCGTGTACCCCCCCCTCCCCACACGCACGCACACACATCTGTACAGCTATACTTGTGAGGACACTCATTGACATAATGCATTTCCTAGCCCCTTACCCTAACCCAAAAACCAAGTCTTAACCCTCAAAAAGCCCTTTAAAGGCCTGTCGGGGGGTGAAGACCGGCCACAATGTCCTCACTTTCCAAAAAGTGTCCTCACTTCCATGGTGTAAAATTCAAATGACTAAAAATTGGTTCTCACAAAGATAGCTGTACAAGGGCACACACACAGGTTTGCACGGATATTCTTGTTAGGACTTTACATTGACTTCCATTCATTTGTACAGCCTAACCCAAACCTAAGATTATACCTTACCCCTAAACTTAACCAGGACCTCAGAAATCAAGTCATGCTGCATTAGGACTGGTCTTTGGTCCCCATGAGGACTATTGGTCCTCATATGCTCAGTGTTTATGCCAGAAAAGGTGGTAAATAGGCAACAAAAACCAGTACAAAAATACACACACACATACGCACAGTGGTGTACAATGACAGTGGAAACACTGGAGCGATGATTTGTGAAATAAGCTTGCTGAGTACAGAGCGCTTTATCAAATCTCATCTTCAAAATGGTGAATCTCATCTCCCACCTGCCATGAACACTCAGCGCCTCTTTAAACACATTTAAGACCAGTTTCATCTGCATCAGGTCTAGTTAATTAGCAGTTTGTGTGATTAGGAATCCGCTGGGGGATTCTTTGATGTCGGCTAAGCTTATGGGAGACACTTGTAGACTCCACCTGAACTGATACAATCTGTTCAAGGCTCAGTGATGAGAAAACACTGGCCTGGGAACACACACACACACACACACACACACAGGTAACATCTACTAAGCTACATGAAACTGTCGCAACTAAGTTTAAAATGCACAGGAGTGTAGAGAAAAACAGGAAAATTACAAACTACAGGATTAAGACAAAATATAAATATTGACATAAAAATGAAAATCTTCCTTTTTAAAAATCTCAATCAATTGCACTGCTCCTAAAACTCATAAAACTGGGTCCTTATTCAAAAGTCCCTCTCTAATCAGCTCAGCTGGTCCTACCTGACAGCTTAGTGTTCATTCTAATACAATTACATACACAATACAGCATTTACATGGAGTGTGTTCCAGCTTTTGTGCGGATGAATGAATGAATGAATGCACTGAGTGGGGAAATGTTACTGGAATGCATGTGCAGATCATGGACAATGCAGGCTAATCTGGTAGGCAGATATGGCAATAAAAATAGAAGATGTGAGTTCTGATGTAATGCTGCTGAAGGCATTTCATTATCATAATACCATACAATGAACATTATCTCAGCCATCAGGTTGAAAAGGAGCACTGTCAGAATGGTGGTTTTGTTGTGGGGTGGGGTGGGGGATCCAGGGTCTGCCAACAAGGCTGCAGAACCTCTTACAGTAATAATGTCGGTAAATTATTTGGTGACACAGTGTAATCCTGATGACTAAAACATATTTTTTCCAGACTGTCAAAGTGTTATGGGATGCAAGAGACTTTCACGACTTTTGGGGGAGTTTTATTTGCTCTTTGCTCCATCGACACGATCAAATTTCAGCTCAGTTCCAAGCCACAGGGATCCCCGCGCGCTTCCAGGAGAAAGAGAGAGAGAGAGGCAGGTGCGCTGCCGATGAGGAAGCGGTCCCCTGTGCGCAATGTTCGTGCACTGAATGAACGATGCGCTCATCTTGTGGAGGGTCTGGCGATGTTGACATAAGGTGTAAACATGAGAGGTGAGGCGCACACTTACGCTGGTGTCTCCCCACCATGGGTGGACCCCCCATGCACCCCCACCCCAAACACGATGATTGTCTCCGATACTTACCGCATAGCAGCTGCATCCAGGCGCACGTCTTGTAGACCGTGGCGGTGTTGCAGAAGAAGAAGAGGGCGAAGCAGCCGATGCAGCCGAGGATGAGCACCATGGACATCAGCACGAAGAAGGAGGCCGCCTTGAAGGCTCCTGACGGGATGGAGGCAAAGTCGGAAAAACTGCCTTGGCACAAGAGCTCCCGGTTGGAGTTCCCGTTTCCCACGCAGTAGTGGAACAAGCCGAAGTAGCCGGCTTGGGGAGTGTTGACGCTGTCACCGATCCAGTAGGGCTGGATGAAGACCACCACATTGATGATGGACAAGCAAATAGTGAATATCGCCCACAGGACCCCGATGGCCCTGGAGTTGCGCATGTAGTTGTCATGGTAGATTTTGGAGGCTTCTTGCGAAGGCAACATTTTTTCTCTCCCACCCCCCAACCCCCTCACACAGCAGCGTCAACCTGGTGTTCCCTCTTCTCTTGATCTTCCCTTTGTCCTCCTTTATCAGTACTTTGAAAGATGAAAGGAAATTACCTTCACAAAACGAAAAATAAAACAAAGAATTCCTTCGCAACAAATGTCCAAAGGTCCAGTGCCTCGACTCCCTCCCCCCTGAGGAGGACAGTCGACCAGCAGATCTAGATCCTGCTCCCTTTTTTTGGAATAGTCTCGCATCCAAATGCTCCCCCTCCTCCCTCCTCCTCCTCCCCTCAGATCAGTCAATCAATTCTGTGGCGAAGCCTGATTCAACTACCGGGAACCCCCCCCACCCCCCTTCTTCTCCGCTCCCATCAGCGCGTAAAGACACAGCGGAGTCGACAGCAGAGCTCACGGAGTCAGAAACAGCGGCCAGTGATGGACGGGATGAGCGGCATTGTCTTCTTGCACCAGCGCTTCACCTCCGCCGACCCCTCTGCGGTGCATTCAGACCCAGAAGCCTTCAAAGATTCGAGATGCACCCGTTGAGTTTCCCCGAGATGATGATGATGAAGATGAACAGAGATGCAAAATAAATGGACGAAGACACTGATGCCGCCTCTGTCATGCTTCACTCAGGAATGGAACTTGACAAAAAAGAAGATTTTTGGATGATGGAAGTGCGAGTGTGAAATTAGAGACTATAAAAATAGGCTAAATCGGTCCGCCAACACTGCACGCACCGCCAACCCCATGACTGTGGTTTGGATGCTGTGACTCTCCCCGGATATATCTCCCCCCTCCCTCCCTTTCTCTCCTTATCTTCTCCCTCTTCTGTCTTTCGCAATCCGTTCCCAATTCCCGTCTCTCCCGTGCGCGCTATCAAAAAACGTTGACGACTTGTGGATGATTTTTGACATTGCAGAAATCTGAACACCTCCTTCCCTCACATCCTCCTTAACAACCACACAAATACTCACCAACCCACACACATGGTCTACCTAAAAAATGAGTGTAGAAGAGAGTAAATTTTAAGATGGAGCACTGGTACTGGATCTGTAACAGCAGATACCGTGATGTGCAGAGTCAGGAGGTATATCCCTGATTGATGCATATAATGCCATAGCCCACAGTAGCCTACATAGATAGTACAAGGAAAAGGTGATGTTTTCTTAAAAAATACTATTTTTAGAGGTGTGTGTCCAATTTTTGTATATCATTTAATGTAAAGCTGTCAATAAATTTTGAGAACATTGTACCTTCACTTTTTTGTGTAGTCTATTTTTTTTGAGAACTTATACCCTAACTTCTAATGTTAATGCTCAATAAGATAAATTGGAAAAACAACAACAACAACAACAACTCTGGGACCTGTCAAATCAAGAACAAATTAAATTTGTCATACAATTTTTCCACAGTTTTGTTTTGATATTAGACAGAGATTTTGGATAAGGCTATCTACTGAAGATAAACTGAGCATAGCAGTAGTTCAGACAGGTCATGAAGTCAAACTAAGCTGTCATCTGCAGCAATCAGCTGATCAATCAGCTGATCACCAGCTGACCACCTGCTATACAATTGGCTAAACTAGTCTATGGCGCCTTATTTAAACTGATTTAGCCAGTCTGTTCCGCTGCCTCCTCTGTAATCCACTAACTCCATGGATGTATTATAAGACTTTAGTCTTATAATAGAAGTCTTATAATACATCCATGACTAACTCTAAGCTCTTCATTTTACCCCACTGCTCATCATGTCAGAGGGTTGTCAAGGTAATGAACTTTCCATCGATAAACTCATGACACCGCCAGTAATCTCTGGTACACAGGCTTTCTACATGAAAAAACACATCTGCAGAGCACAACATTAAGTTAAGTTAATAATAATGCAAACTGCACTTTCCCTACAGCTGCAGCTTCACATTAAAAACATTTAACTGGTGAAGCATGAATGGACTTTATTCTGAAGTAGGCTAATCACAGGAAATTAAATGTGTTCAGTTATGCCGGGCTCAAAATACACCATATATCCATGGATCTATGATTAAGAATAAATACATAAACAGAAAGTAACAGAAAGTAAGTAGACACAGTAGTGGTAGTCAGTAGCAACGCTTCCTTTCTGGTGAAATCACGCATGTGACTGCAAATGATGATTGGTCGGGGAGCAACGTTTAGTCTGTCATGTCCCTAGGCTATGATGGGGCAAAAAGTTTATGACTCTTGAATTGACTTATCTGACACAATGAACATTTTAACAGACAAAAATGTCCTGTAGTCTAACAGCGGCAGATCTAGCTGACTACAAAACATTCGTAGTTATTTTCAGCATTTGTTGACAGCAGATCAATTTGAAATTTGTCTGGGAGTAGTTTTACACTGCCTGCTGTGAAGGTAATGGAACAAGAAGGAGCTGTTAGATGAAGAGCTGAGGCCGACTGGTGAGCTTTCAAGTTATCAAGTTCTTTATTAGCATAAAAAATGTTATCAAGTAATACTAGGTGCTTTTTTTTCACTTTGACAACTTATCCTCCACCACCGCCTTCCTCTCGTTACATTATACGTAAAATGTTCTCCATCAATTCTGTGCTGCTGCTCAGCTGCTGACCTCATCACTGCTGCTGCACGGATATGACGTCTGCAGCAGGATGTCATTTTATGGTCTGATTTTATTAAAAGGAACTCCTGCACACTGTCCTGCTGGACTTTTTTTTTTTTTTTTTTACTAAACAACGTTTCAGTCTAAACAGACCTTCATCAGGTACAATAGCTGAATTAAAACACTTCTTTATATACCCACTGATACACTGGCTGCCACAATTTTCAGTCAGAAGACCACTGAGGCCAATGACCACCTGAAAACAGGCAAAAAGTTCAATAGTCACAATAAGTCACAATGAATATTCAATATACATATAACCTTACATAACCTACCAAAAAAAAAGTCACAGAAATAAAATTCATCTTCATAAACACCGTCCTATAGTAAACACTTTCAGCAAATTTCCTAAATAGTCGGAAGGCATGAACATCAAAATGTATGGAGCGAACCAAATGAATGTCAAATACATACATCCATGTAGCTTAAATGGGCCTGAGGAGAGGAAAAAACTCCTTCAGGCTAGGTATAAAATACACTGACTTTTTCAAAATACAAT
>JAQFJA010000012.1:29868496-29880496 GCA_029874485.1 Naso brachycentron | reverse complement strand
GGATAACTCCGGTTTGGTCGCATCATTTTTAGTCACGTTTTTTGCTACCCCCAACACTGGGTGACCCTCAGGAAAATAAGAAAAGGGTCAAAAATGGCCGGAGTTCTCCTTTAAAGTTGACATTTGACATTTATGGTGGGCTGATCAATTCATGGCGTAACTCATGAATCAAACAATGTGTAAGAAAACGTTCCCTTAAAAGATCCATCTGAGCGATTCAGTGCATGAAATGACTTTTTTCTACCAGTAACGTTAAACTTATGACAAGAAATTAACATGAAAGGCAGCAAAGCATCGTTTCATTTTTGTTTCATGTTTCAAAATGCTCCGTAAGCAGTCGGAGAAAGTGCATGCACATCCGAAAAACAGGTGCAGGGCAAAAAGATGCAAAACGAAAACACATAAAAGTATCTGCACACTGTTATCGTTCATCAGGTACCTAACAAGTACCTGATGAAGACCTTGCCGTGGTCAAAACATTGTGATAAGAAAGTAAATTTTTTTTTGGAACATCAGTAACAGTGTGTGGATACTTTCAGTGTTTCCCACGCATTCATTTTATCACCCGCCACAAATAGATTTTCTGTTTGCGGAGTTCAATCACTCAGACAGTGCAGCAGTGAATAATATCAGGTTAAATATGCTGACACAGTGGATGGCAGTGTGACTTAGTTTATCAGGAAAAAACCAACGAAGAAGAGGAGCTTCCTGTTGTCTTGGGAGCAGGAAGTAAACAGGACCTATGTACAGAGATGTTGGCTGCTAAACTGAAGAGAGTGGGAATAAAAGAAGTGAATGTGCCTGCTGACAATAAGTTGGTAGCAGCAGCTCAGCATGAGCGAAGCTCAACAGCTTAATCACAGCACCACGCCAACAGTAGAGCTAATGCAGCTAATGGCTACGCTCGCACTGCATGCGACCTCTTTGTGGTCACTTAGCTGTTGTCAATATTGACTGCGAATGTTAGTGGAGTAGCATTATGGTTAATTTTGTACTCTGACGCTTAATGTTTGCTCCTTCATCCAGATGAGTAATGGGAAGTACTTTGTTTTGCAAACAGATCTGACACGAGCCTGGTTCAACTCATCCTGATCACATGATTTGTCTTTATTGATTACATGTAAGAAAAAAAAAAAAAAAAAATTGTTACCATCCATACTGGCAACAAGCAGTATGTTTGAGTACAGACAGTGAGACTCAAAAACAATAAAATGTCCCCCCTGAACAACCTCTGCCACAATTACATTCTCTTTCTGTGGGAAACACTGACTTTTATGTGTTTTCTTTTAAAAAGCTACACAAATATTACAGCAGGACTTTAATCTCCGCACAGATCATTGGTTCATAAGTTCTTCAGTTAACTTTCTCCTCGGTGTGACAGCTTGACGTGTCAGGCTGCTGCAGCGAGCAGCCCAGCAGGTCTCACTGTGAGCTACAGCTCCTCAGAAGTCCGAAAAACTTTGTGACAGATAAACAAACGTTATTTGAATAAAGTGAGTACATATTTGAAATCTACATGGTAACATTCTCGCCTAAGAAATACATAAAACTTCTTAAAACTTATTGAAGTGATATTTTGACAGTTCTACAACACTAAAAAGCAGCTTTTTGCCTGCTTGGAGTCAACAGACTGCAGTGTGTGTAGCTCCTCCCTCTCGGGACTTTTGGAGATGCTTAGTACCCCAACTAAAAGTTGACCGAAACACTTAGAGTACAGTACTGTGCTGTTATTTGGTACCCTGGTATCCTTTTGACAGTGGAAACGCAAAAAGAAAAAGAAAAAAAAGCATCCCATACCGTTCCAAATCGTACCGCTCTTTGGAAACGGGGCTTAAGAAACCATTAAGATTAAGATACCAAAATTATGACTACGATACCAAAATATCTCGATACCAATACTAAAACGATACTAAGGCAAAAAACTTAAACACCAGGAAAAGTAATGAAATAATATATAAGATGACAGTCCTGACATGACAGAAATAAAGGGCTTTATAAAAAGGACAACAGAGGATGTGTATTTACGCTACATTTGAGCTGTTTTATTGTCAGCTTATTAATATTATGACAGTGGCAGTGGCTAGTTTTTAGATAGTTTACTGAGGGGATTCTTGAATGAAATAACTACTCGTAGGAACTAATCCTTTATTCTTACACTATTAGATGAAATTGACTCAAATAAAAGTCCTTGATAGGTTGTTTTCATAAAAAAATTGAAATTATTTTAACAGTTTAAACTTTCAAATCCATATATACACAGTATATATACTGTGTGTATCTATCTATCTATCTATCTATCTATCTATATCTATATCTATATCTGGATCTATCTATCTCTCTCTCTCTATACATACATATGTGTGTGTGTGTATATAGATATATAGATATATATATATATATAGATATATATAAATATAGATATATAGATATATATATAGATGTATATAGATATATATAGATGGATAGATAGTCACAGCTTCTGTCTGAGCTATTATAGCTCTAACTGAACATGTAGGCTAACAAAAAAATGCACTCTTTCATTCTTTTGGACATTTTCTGGACAGTTCTTTAAGCTGTAGAGTCACTGTATAGCTATTGAACATGTAATGAAAATATTTTGGGGTTTCATTATCCATAAATCAGTTTTTTCTCAGGCATATCATATCTTCTGTCCAGCTGCTGCACACTGCAGCTGTGCACTCAGGTAGACTAAACACAAACTACAAATACACCTCCTTATTAATGGAGGTCTCTGCTCTGCTTAATAATGTTGCCTATCACGTTTGCTAACTAACCTGTAGCTCTTTAATTCCTTAAACAAGTCGGCATGTCTGTCAGCGAGATGCTTTGCCAAGTTGGACGTGTTGGCTCTGTTGGTCTGTGCGGATTTAAAACGTCTTTTGCACACGGCCTTTATGGTGTCCGTGGGTTGACTGTCGGCAGCGTCAAATAAAAAAAACCAAACTGTACCCTTTTCACTCTGTCAACAAGACATGGACAGGCGGCAGTACTAACGTCTGAAAGGGCTGTCACTCTGCTTCTCACAGCAAGCAGGCTGGCAAGCAAGCAAATGTGTGGCATGCCCACAAGGCCTGGTGGGAGTGACAGCGGAGGTCGGAACAGCATACACACACAAGCTCATTGGCTGCAGGGAGTGACAGCAGAGCACAGAACAGCCGGGCACACACGTGGAGAAACACAGCTCTTATTAAAACGCTGTGATTCATCAAGTATCGGTATTAATAAAAGGTGATACTGTATTGTTTTGAACAGCTGGGTACTGGACTACTTCTTAAGTATCGGTATACCGTGCAACACTACTGGATGATGGCTTTGCTGTCCACAGAGCAGCAGCTAGCACATTTTTGTGTATGTGCCCTTATCAACTGTTTTACAGAGCAGAAGTTTATTGTTACATTTATTTTGAAAGAAATCACGTAGCATTTCTTTCAAAATAAGTTAACTGGATAGAAGATCTTTGACTTTCTGCTCTCCAGCGTCTCATCAGATAGTAGATGAATTACGATGAAACATTTATGTTCCCCAGAGGACAAACCCTAAAGTAGAGCCCTACGTCGGGTTCCGCTGGGTCCTGCAGAACCTGATGCAAATTTTGCGGGGGCAGCTTTTTTAAAAAAAAATTGCTGTAGGCGAGATTAGGCGGTCAAACCCCCCCCCCCCCGTGTGTCCTGCAATTTCCTGCAAAATCCCGCCATGTATCTATTTATTAATAATCTACCAAAGAGAAGTAACTGAGCCCTGGCCTGCGCCTGTGGCAGTGTTACTGTCCGTGGTGCTGAAATTGCCATTTCTGTCATTCTGTTTGTATGTGCACTCGGTCTCAAATGAAAACATTGTGTGCTGGAGCATGTTATCGTCACTGAGATCCTCGTTCTTGTGGTCCCGATGAAAATAGTGTCTTGTCGTGGTGGTCAGAAAACAACAGCGGGAGGCCCAGAATGGAACCATCGTGGTACTGAGCAGTAATGGACAAAAAGCGGGAGAGAGCCGGAGGGGAAATTTAGTCCCTCGCAGCGCTCTACCCCGAAGACTTTGGCAACGTCTCCTGACTTTTCATCTGAAATCACCAGCAGATCGAAATTCTTTTGTCTAATAATTCACTCAAACCAGAGTTTTCTTGGCATGTTTGTATGTGTGTGTTGGACATTTAGCAGAGATGGTTTCATGTCGGGGGAATGTGCTGTTTTTGTCGATCTCTGTCCCCCCACTGAACCCAGCGATAGACGAAGAGGAGAATCAGGGGAGATGAATTTTCCAGCGGATTCTCCCTCTGACTCATCTTCTCACTGGATGCTCCCAGCAGGGGACACATTTTAATTTCTGCTTGATCTGACTGCCAAATTGAGTGTGCCGCAAGCGTCGCTCGCAGTCTGAAAAGGCAAATAACGTCAATCCATCTTAGTTCCGAGGCACTGGAAAGATAGGACAGAGGGAAAGAGATGGTGGTGATGAGTTTGAGAGCTCTGTGATGGTTAATTCAGGAGTACATTGTGACCCAAGTGGGGCTGATCCCAAACTGTCTCTGCCTGCAACATTCTGTTCTTTTTCTCACGTTTTTTTTATTTGCCAGGTCTTGTCTTCTTTTTTTTTTTTTACTCTTTATTATTTTACAGCACTTTTAAAGTACAATGACCCTAACTCCCCTTTATCATTGTCTTTTTTCATGCTCCTTTAAAAAATAAATATAGATTGACTCTTGACCTGACTCTTCTGTTTCCTCTTCCGTCTTCTCTCCCCTCCAGGTGCTCCTTCCCCTCTGAGCGTCAAGCTCGTCTGGAGGCGGTGCGGGAAGTCTTCCTGGCAGCCTACAGCTCCACTGTGGGCCTCAAGTCCTCAGCACCCAGCCCCTCTGGAGCCATTTCAGGCCTGCTGGAGCACTTTGCCCGTGGGGTTGGCCTCCGGGGCACCAATGCCATTGTTTGAACCCTCTCAATGTGACGTCAGACCCTCCTTCTGCTTCCATCCATCTATCTGGTTGTTCAGCGTGTCTTGGTCTCAGTAAAATAAAGTGCCAAACATCTCTGTTCAGTTCAGGGGTGAAGCATTCTTCTTTTTCTTAATTTTTAAAATTTTTTTGTGACTTTTCTTTGAATTTGTTTCCAAACCTAAATGCCCACGTGGTATTTTTTCTGTGCTTTTCCAATTTTTCTCAGGACTTTTAATCTTCCATGTTCATCTGTCACATTCAGTGAGGCGAATGTTTTCAGCCACAGTATGAAAAAGGGATAAAAATGAAATGTAAACGGCTGAGAACATTTGTTCTGTACATGTTGCAGGCAGAATACGAAGATGAAGAACTCGTCCTTCTTTCTTAACATGCTCATAATTTTGAAAAATCACCCAGGAGTCCTTGCAGTGACCGCCGCATGTACGGGAAGAAATTTGTTTTTAATTCTGTTGTTTTTCTGCTGCTACTCTAAACTATTCAGAGCAACAGAAACGTCTTTTATTCAGATTGTAAAGATGAGCTGCATTCAGCACTTAACATGTTTTAACAGAAATTGTTCTCAACTTTTTTTGGTTTCCAATTTAACACAGTAGATTGAAATCAGAATTTGTGTTATCAGTTTAGAGTTGACAGCTTTGGGGCCTGGACTTAAAGGATAGTTTGATTGCTAACAGCATTTCACAATACAGAACTCACATGCTGTGTGTATGTTGTGAAGGGTTATTGGTTACTGTAATAATTCCTTCTTTCTGCACTTGCCATCGTTTGTTTAGCGACTGTAGTGTACGAGTGTGGGCAAAAATGTGCAGTCCTTGTGAAGCCAAAGCTACTATAAAGTTTCCACATCTTGATGTGGTGCCCGGGTTTTGTCCACCTGTTACATCAGTTTCTTTGACCCTTTAGACTGTGACTTGATCAGGAGTTTCAGATCCCTTTGAAGTTAAAGCTCCAATATGCTTGAACCAAAATGTCAGATCACGACTGAGAGCAAAAATATTTACACCTGTTCAGAAAGTGTGCTGGGTTAAATACCCGTCAGAGAAGCAAGAGGCAATGTTTAAAGATTTAAGGATTAGGGGTGTAAGAAAATATCGGTACATACCGATATCGCATTGTTATGTCTCACAGTATCGTATCGATTCTTAAAAATGCTATCGATTTTTAATTGTTTTCTTGCAAAGATTCATGACAGTGGTTCATTTTGTTTTTGTTAAACCCTGACAGCTTCTGCACAGAACCCATTGCGATGATATTCTGATTGCTCAAAAAATACCCTTCTTTTTAAAACTTAGACTTATGAATATTGTGGCATGTTTTTTAAACTGTGACAGTTTTCCTGAGACAAGAGTGACAAAACAATTGCAGTATATCATATTGTATCATAACAGCTGTATCATGATTCATATCGTACCATCAGATTTTTGCCAATCCGCAGCCCGAGTAAGGGTGCGCATGCTGTAGAGAGAGAAGTTCAGATCCCGCCCACTTTCTCACCTCTGTCACTCAATGAAATGAACAGATTGTCGGTTTCGGAAAGTCACGGAAACTGACTGACTTAGCGCCCCAGACCTGATTTTTCAGAGCAGTTTGTTTCCATCAAGCACTTTGAAGCAGAGTGAAACCTTAAAGCCTCAATGTGAACTCAAGTATACAAACTAGATCATACAAAACAAGACGGCAAAAATGTTTGCGCAAAGAATGATTTACACTTCAGGCTGTCCTCATACAGAGAGCTGAGACACAAAGAAGTGACTTTCGGACACACTTTGTTACCGTGTAGTTGTACTACAGAGTAATCTATTCAGTGTGGACGGGAGGGATGATTACAGGAATCAGCAACTGTTCTGCGTACAGATGGCATGTGAGAAAGATAGTCTTAAAAAAAGAATGGATAATATCCTTTTAACACCTTTCAAATTATGTTTTCTTCATCTTTAAAAAATAAGCTTTGATGAATAATCATCTGCAGGGACCGTTGCTTAGCAGAGTTATTGGATTTTTAATCCAGGAAATGAAATGAGTCTAATTTCTCATATCCTCGTCTCGAGTTCATATCCAATCATTTCTTCTTTAGTGGCACTGACATGGTAGCACAAGCGGCACTGAGCATTGTGGTAGCAAATCTGTAAAACGAATGCCTTTTCAATGTTCTTTCTCACTGGACTCCAGTCAAGCGAGGTCCATGAGGGTCCATGTGTTTCGTTCCGGTGCTGAGATTTCCACCCCGCTCTTTATACACCAGTTACACAACTTTTGTTCAAATCACTCGAACCCTCTTTCAGCTCATGTTTTGGCTACTCTGGGCTCGAGAGAGTTCTTCTAGTTGAAACTAGCTCGTCTGTGTTGCCAAACGGTTTTGACAGCTGCTGTACCTCAGGACCTTTTGTTGTGCCTTTTTTATCTTCAGTAACTCTGGATCAGATGTCTTCGTCTTCGGGTCCAGTTTCAGGAATCTTTCTGTTACTTACGTGGTTTTAAGAGCGCGGGGTGTTTGCAGCTGATTGTTCATGCAAGTTTCAACTGTAGGGCATTTGCTTTGCAATGAAGCTTTCGGGGTTGCCCTTTTGCTTAATTGGTTGCAGGACTGTAAATCTTTTTCTGTTATACAGTAACACACGAGCTATTGAGTCTTATGTACATGCCTGATAAGTAAATGAGATGGGAACTCTCAGTGGAAACGTTTTCAATTTACCTTCAGATTTCAGTAATAAATATTTTTGTCTCTGCCTTTTCGAGAAAGACTGTTTCCCAAGACAATTTTATTAGTTAAAAGAGTATTTCTGTTATGTGGAATTTTGGGAAAAACACCGATTTACTTGATCTCCCATGGTTAGATGAAATGTCACGTCTCGTTGCTCAGTACAGGGCTCGCTGGGATCTGCCTGGATGAGCAGAAAAACTGAGGTGGAAACAGCTAGCTTCAAAACATTCATAACAACACTTCAAAGGCTTGTTCATTAACCTGTTTCAAGTTTGTTGAAACTAGGGCCGACCGATATGGGCTTTTGGTGGCTGATCCTGGTATTAGGGAGTAAGAAACTTCTGATATCCGATCATTTGGCCGATATTCTGTATACTGTATGTTTTAAATGTGGTTATCAAATACATGTCACAAACGTATTAATGAAGGCAGGATTTCGAACAAACTTTATTCCAAACCTCAGTGCACTGAACAGTAAATGGACCGCCCTCTGCTGGACAAACTATGTGATTGCACCATTTTAAACTACTCGTCCAAACATTTTTTCCAGCCTTAAAAAACAATTTTAATTTCAGCACCAGTGTTCAGTCCTCTCCTCAAAAAATGTATTATATTACTGATTACTCATTACTTTTTTCAAAAGTAATATCATTACTTTACTATTTACTCCCTAACAAAGTAATTCATTAGTTCACTTATTATATTACTTTCCTATTACACCCCAAAAGTTGGTAGTGGTGTCATTTCTCCTCAACATTCGGACAATGCATTTGCACCTCTGTGTAAAGGTAAGCGTAGGGCTGCAGCCATTGTCCGTGGCCACAGATGGCTCACCTTTGCTGGGGAAAATTTCCTCAAGCTTCAGTGTTGTGCAGTCCTTGTAGGTGTTTCAGGAAGTTTTAGGTTGTATTTTCGGTGATGCAAAGTCTTAGTATCTCCTGGACATAATTTACATTTGACATTTAAATTTTTATTGCCTTTGCTCCCGATAAGCTTGAAATAGAGGACATATTTCCAGTCGTTAAAAGACCAAGTTTCCGTCTCCAGCTCCATTTTCCTCGGTAACGAAACTTAACTTAATTAAAAAAAAACAGAAGCAAGTAACCAAACTGTAACGATTTGTTTTATTTTGAAGTAATAGTAATAATACTACTGGAGTTTTGTTAATCTGTTACACTGCTCATTACAGGAAAAAGTAATATAATTACGCTGTTACAGTAACATGTTACGACCGAACACTGATCAACACTTATGGGAGATCATAATACACTGATACCGATATATGTCTGCAGTAGGCAAATACCGACCGATAATATCAGCAAACCTATATATCGCTCGGGCCCTAGTTCAGACCCTCCACAAACAAACAGTTTATGTTTAAGCCCAGGAGCCCTGAGCAGCGTCTCTGGCTTTTACATTTGACTTCAAATTTGGGTTAAATAAACGACATGTTTGTTAGTCAGTCATACTTAGATGTGTTGTTAGGTGTCAAACTGGCAATAGTAGCTCCGTGTTTCCACCTACTGTCGTTTTTCTGCAGGAGCAGGCTGACATGAAAGCAAAGCAGCACCAACGTTCTCATTTCCCTCAGAATTTTAATCAGCACATTTTCCAGAAGGTTCATCTGCTCGTTTAACTGGCAGAATCTGGTGCTCTGGCAGATTTTCATCCCAATTCTGTTTCTTTGTTCCACAAAACCACTCGCAAAGGTGTTTTCAGTGAATTTGTTGCTGATGAACGCTTCTATTCATTAACTACCTGCGCTGTCAGGGTGGTTTAGTTTTTATCCCGACACAGACTGACAGCAGAACAGTCTGTCGGGCTTTACTTGAGACTGTCATGCATGGCAACATGTCGCCATCAGATTTTAAGCTTTCTTTTGAAAATATCTTTCCTGAGGAGACCTGATTCAGTCAAGGTGTCTTTTTATACTTTAATTTAATTTTGGCATAAATTCTTCTGTCTGCCTGTAGCTGTTGAGCAGTCAATAACAGGGCCCTTTAAAAAAAGCATTATGGTCATTTGAAGTAGCTGAAAATAATCATCGCAGGACAAATGTCTTATGAGTTACTTCAAATACTCCCTAAAGGACGTTCTTACGTGGTTTGTCACTTTTACACTCAATGGTTTTGCATGATGTCCTCCACGTTTAACTGCATTGTATAACAGTTTTGTTTTGCAAACGAATTTTTATTTCAGAATCTCTTTTATTAAAATGCTGTATTGCACTCATCCTGGTGTTCTCTGTGTCAGGACGTATCTTCTTTGTACAGTCAATGCATTTTTAAGTAATTCTACTTTTTTGTTTTTTTGTTTTCTGAATTGTTGGCGGGCAGCAGACGACACTGAAAGGTGGACTGAGCAGCAGGTGGCAATTGTGAATAAATGAAAAAAAGAACACATTTGGGACTTTTTCTTTCTTGTTCAGATGAATTTGCTTAAAAAATAATCTCAGCAGCTTTGCACTTCTGCTTCTGATTTATTCATTATCATCCAGAGTGAGATGTATTAACTATTTACACCACACAGTTCACTTCCCTCAGCGACTGAGCCGACGTTAGCGGTCTTTGTTAACACAGATATGACCTCTGAGTACAGTTTGGCAAATGAGAATTCTCTGTTAAATGTGATGTGGTTGCATAAAGCAGTTATATAACTGTGTATTTAAAAAATTCACACTTAGTACTTCTGATTAAGCTCAAAGCAAATTCAAGCTGTATGAACTGTACAAACTTAAAAGCATAATAATTGATTTCTTGGATAAAATTCTCTCTTCGACCAGTTACATTCTGACGTCTGAGGTCGCAGGTCAGATGCTTGTCGGAACATTTCCTGGCTACAGCTGCGTCAAATGTGTGAAGACTGAAATGTTTCAGTGATCAATGAATTATTAATTCGTAAAATGTTTATGTTATTAATGGGCTGTTGAGAGGCCTAACTTGCACTTGCTGCTAATCGATGTGGATTAACCGTAAAGATGTAATGAGCTCGGAAATGTAGAGAGGTGATTAATGTCTTTAAGGAGAGGCGTGTCAGATTTCCCCCTGTATCTGCAGCTCAAGTGTCCTGCTCCTCATACTTCTCTTCCTGCTACTTCTAATTCTCTTCCTTCTTGTGCTTGTTTACTCTTTCCTGTGCACACTTTTTGTTTTTGTTTTTATTTTTATTCTGCCCTGTCTTTTTCACAGTCCTCCTGTAGCTTCTCACTCCAGCTCTTGGTGCATCTCTTGTTATTGCTCATCACTCTTTCTCCACTGACTGAAAGCTCCACAATATTTTTACTTTTCCAGTGTAATTTTGCCGTCTCACTAGATGACTTGGAATCAATAGAACAGCACCAAAGTGTGTTCCCTGCACTTTATGACAGGAGGCTGAACACATCTGACATTAAACTGAGCATGAATGAAGCCGTTTGTCTGAACAAATGGTAACACTTTCCATGAAGCCTGTCTCTGTAATGCATTATAAAACATTATGAATGCATGACGCATTATAGGTGGTTAGGGTTACTTATAACTGCTAAACTATTACTACTTAAAACTATGGTTATACAGCACTATAGGCGCATTGGAACACACTATAAATGTTGGTAATGCATTTTAGATGGATGCTTTAAGTGTTGCCCAAATCATTAACTCATGCAGCACATTTGTGGTCCACCATGACGCCTCACGGCTCCCGTACGGTCCACACAGCGCTGCAAACTAGCTCAGGAGAACCTGTAGCACTGAAGCAGTTTGTGCGCTAAAAAAAAATCCCACGTTGCCTCTTCGCAGACCATTTCAATCACAGATTGCACTGTTGGAATTTAGATTCAAGTCATTTGAATTTTGAGTCACTGTCGTCATGCACTTGACAGTTGATTGACACCAGAAGTCAGCAATGTGTTCTCCGTGTTAATTGAAGCAAGAAAAGCCTCATAACCTGAATGTTATCCGTGGTGCTGCCGCAGGTGATTCATATCTTAACAGAATTAGTCAGGAGCTAACTTTTAAATACTTGAAACTTCTTAACTAACATTCTTACGTTAAACGTAGGTTGTGGGTGTAACTATTCAATTAGCTATTGGACACACACCAAGGACTGATCAACCTTGAGGGGGCCTCCCCTCTGAGGGGGTGAGGGTGTCTGGTGGTAACGGCCAAAACATCCAATGATCCCAGGGGTCCACTACTGATGATGTGTCCCAAAATTTAGAGATCTAAATACAGTCTGCTACTCAGTGGTGTGGTGCCTGGAGAAGTGGGTATATTTTTAATTTATGCCCCCATTTTTTTTTTTTTTTGAAGCAACCCGTCCAGCCAAGGATAAGAACATTTCTCAAACAGTG
>JAQFJA010000012.1:29850589-29863337 GCA_029874485.1 Naso brachycentron | reverse complement strand
ACCCGAAAATTGCTCATCGTAATAATGCTGCAGAACATCGTATATGATCGTGATAAACTTAATATAAGGCTTAATGTGCAGAAAAACTAACTTCTCCTTTAACTTGTGAGGCAGCTACCAGGCTCCAAGCAATCTTTTGCATTTGAGGAAGTTCTGACATGAGCTCTGGGAGTCGTTTTTGTGTGTGACGCAGCAAAAAGCAACTTTTGCTCAGAAAGCAATAATGGTGGCTATGGACGTAGTCGGTGTAGATGCTGCTATACCATCAGTTTTATCAGAACTTGAGAGTATTTCTTAATTGAGAGAGCAAAGAACGACACCGAAGGATTTCCTCGTGATGTATTGGATCTTCTCCGGACTTGCTCCCGTAAGAGTTTGATTTACCAAGTTTTAATAGGGTGAACTGATCTGATTGTTGGAATTCAGGCACAACAGACTGACAGATGGTTTATGCAGTCACCTGCAAGTATTTTTTCAAAGAACCTGCCCTTTTCCAAACATTTTCCAAAGGAGCCCTCCCAGATGGTTGTGTGTAACAAACCATCAGACGAAGTCCTCACCAAGGACAGCTGATCTGGTTAATGTTACACCTGCACTGGTAACTGAAAGGCCAGCGGAGGTAAATTAGCAGCGAAAGCAGTTCTTGCAGGACTTCAAAAAGTCTCTGAAGATTTCTCATTAAACGGTTGACCAGTTCGACTGTCTTTTTTAAAAATTTTGGTCAGTATCAATCATTTGCCCACCAAAAACATGTAAAAATGAGGCCTAGGTTTAAAAGCACCCGAAATTTCCCTTGACCACAGACTGCACACTTACTTATTTGTCTTCTTATCATGTCGACATTTGTGCAAGTGTTAGTTTCTGTGAATCATTTGTGCATGTAAAAATTTTGAATTCCACACGGGGAAGACGGTCATAAAGATATAAAAAAATTCTGGCTGCCACTCATAAGTTTTGGCTTTCCTGTCCCTTCCCAGTCCTGACACCACAACATGTCTCAGGGGACAGACGGGAGTCCTGATCAAATATTAACCTCGACTCAAAAATCCTGTCTAGCAAATAATGCAAAATAGACTGACTTCACAGACTGTAGGCACTTTGTATACATGAAAACGATTTCACAGTAAAAATTGACATACGAGCAGACCTAGAGTTCTCCACTGACTTTGAATTTGATTCAAGATGACGTGCATCACCAGCTGAGCCTGTTACATGAAACAAACATCTCTGGTGACTGAAACAATCTTGAAGGTAAATTCTTATTCAGATGTTGTGCTGTTGCTTCATAGTGATCTTGTTATTTTGTCCTATCTGAACAACTGCTGCCTTTCCCAACCAAGCAGCCTCTGAACTCTGTGTGCCTCAGCCTGATCTGAGCTGCTTCGCCACCATCGTCCTCTTAACTCGGCTTCTTTCATCCTCCTCTGCCTGATGAGTTCTGACTGATACTTGACATTTGAATGATTTAAAAAGTTGTCATGTAGTCACACTGTCTCATTATTGTGTAAATGTCTGCGTTTTGTTCTTAAGGTTATCTGGAGGTGACTATGTGACTGTAATTTTAAAAGGCTCTCGTGGTTGTGACTTTGCTGCCTACTAGCTTTTTGGATCTTGAAGGAAATCGGCTTGTTTGGTATGACTAGGAGGATTTACCTGAGGGGAAGAGAAATTAGTGTGTCTCTATGCACTCAGCGTCCCAGCTGATCTATTCTCTGCCTCGTCTTTTTTCCATTAAGGGTTTCATCCTCAAAGAGCCGAGATGTCGTGTCGTAGCTCAAAGCCACTGCAGGTGGTAATGAGGTGGATTGCTTTCCCCATTCAGGTTAAGATGCTTGACACAGAGCTCTGGTGTCTGTTCAAATGGATGAGACACAAGTGAAAAAGGGAAATGAGAATAAGGCAAGAGCTGGGAGGCTTCATGTCCCTGCACAGAATGAGTTTATTAATGTTAAGACAGGCGGACAGCTGCAACTGACCACCAAGTTCTGCTTCAGGTGTATAACAGCTGTTTGTCGCGTTAGGATAAAAAAAGGATTGGACTGTAAGGGTGGTTTCACACCAGGGGCCCGGGCCTGGATCCGAGCACGCCTGACCGCAAAGTCCGGTTCATTTGATTAGTTTGATTAGTAGTTGAGCATGTTTCACAAACTGCCCGAGTCCGCTTGAAAAGGTCGTCTTGGTCACAATTCCTGTGTACTCGGGCACGGTACGCGTGAGATGTGAAAGCAACTGTGCCAAAACAAGGAAGCGGGTCGCTATGTGATAGGCTATATGAGAACATCCCCGTTTCTTTTTTTTTTTTTTTTTGACGACTTCAGCTGTTGTCGCCAAGCAACCATGACACAGCAGTTAAGTTAAGGAGCCAGAAAATTTTTGTCTATTATTTTAGTACTTACATTTATCCTCTTCTGCCACTGCTTCGTCCATTATGTTAGCTTAAAAAAAACAACAAAAAAGGGCGTTTGCTTTTTTTGCTTCTTTGTATGTATTGACGGACCGCAAACCAGCCACGTGCAAACCGCCACCTACTGTATTGGACTGTGTACACAAACAAGCGTACTTCGGCACGGAATTATGGCAGTTATGTGAAAGCGGGCCGGTGGGAGAGGCGATAGGGGAGCTGTCGTGCTTGGGCATGGTGCAAAGCAGTCGTGCCTAATGTGAAAACACCCTAAATCGCAACTACAGAAATGCAGAGAAAATCTTTCACTGGTCCTCAGCAATGCTACAACTCAGTTAAAGTTTTGTTTCTCTAACTTTTAGACTGTATTCAGACCAACTCAGGTGTTTGGCTGAAACGCTGCAGGGTTGTCGGGTGTCATTTAATTAACAAAACACCTTTTTTTTTCTTCTGTTTTTGCTGGCAGCCGCTGTGACTCAGACCGTCGCAGCCAAAACGGACGGGCCTCATTCAAATGAATGAGAAAACCTGCATTTTGTTTTGCTGGATCACCTGATTTGGTCTGAATACAGCCCTAGATTTAGGGAGAGAATTTTTCTTCAATAACAGGAGCCAAAAATCTTTCTGATGGCAGAAATTCTTAATTAAAATTCTTAATTTTTTTCTCATACACACATTCTGACATTTCTGGAACAGGCAGTGGGTGGAAGTAATGAACTGATGCTCTGTCTTCTTTCTAGTAAATACTGTCAGAAAATGAAGTGGTGACAAAAAGTACCTTGTGTATCACTGCTTACCTGGAAAGACGTGTTTTTCCATCAGCCTCTATTGCTTTCCATTTTAATCAATATTTGCACCTCACTGAAACATGGCTTTCAGGTAACATGAAACACTGTTTAAGAATGGGTGGACCCCAGGAAGAGTAGCTACGGCCATGTGCCAAAGCTAATGGGGATCCTAATAAACAATAAACATTTTTGTTTTTTTTTGTTGCCACCACATTGATCATAAAACTCCAACCCAATCCTCTAATAATTACTTTCATACAAGACTGATTTTTTTCCGTAATAATGATGAGGTGATGTGAAATAAAATTGCTACCCTTGTTACAGTGTTCTAATATTTTTTTTGTTTTGTTTTGTGTTGCATGTTTAAAAAAAAGTATACATGAGCTGTGCTTCAAATCAATGTGGACATTTTTCTGTGTCACATATGACCACGTCAAGTTAAAAGATGATGCCTCGGGTGTTCAATGGTATAGAAAATTCCAGGAACATGTTCATACGTTTACAGCTGAAAAACCCGATCTGGCTTGGCTACAGCTACAATTAAAGACAGTATTAAGACAGCTTTTATGCCTGTAAGCTATTTTCCTTCCCACGTCACAAGTGTGTGATGAAACAGACAACATGATGACGTATTTTCTCTACACTTAACAGGCTTGTGGCTGTGTCCAAAGCTGTCAGACTGAGCATCTCGCCATAAAAATAGATCAGTAATGAGAGAAAATTATTCTGCTGTGTAAATAAGCTAATCTGATTTGATCACTGCATGACAATATAGAGGCTTCATCATAAGACCAGGTTTGAAAACAGTGTAAACATGGTGCGTATGTGTGTGTAAACAGCTCTATCAGATGACGTGTCTGTTTGTACGTGGGTTAAGCAGGCAGTCGGATAACGTGGAAGAAAGCCCTGTTTTTTGTGTCTTATGTAAGTGGCAGCCTGCCTGACTGCCACCCAAACTCTGCTCCTCTAGATCCTATTAGACAAGCTGAGCATGGCAGCCGCCCTGCAGTCGTCGGTGATTACCTCTGGCACCTGATTGTTTGAATGATACAGTAGGAAATAAATGACCACCTCTCTTGTGCAAGCAAAACATAAGGAGACTTGGACACGTATTTTAATTTTATGTAGCTTAAAGAATCAGCCCATCATTCAGCAATTTAAAAAATATTTGTGGCCATCTGATGGATACGTTTTCATCGGAGCACTTAATAGCGGTGTTTTTAATCAAAAGTGGCCTCTTGTGGCAGAGAGAGATATAACTAGTAATAAAATATGTGACTGTAGGATTAATGTTGGAAAGTAATTACAAGCTAAAAAACTTCAGTTCACACATCGAGCAGACACAGAGTGCATTAGTGTTTTTAGGAGTTTTCTCTCTGGTAGCGAATGAATTTAAATCCTATACTTGCCCTTCTTGTAGCTCTTTCTGGCAGTGGCGTGTCCAGACTTTTTAGACTTTGGTGGCCCGAGTGTGCCATTAATTTATGCAGGGCAGGCATGCAGGATTTAGCAACATGTCAGTGGTCCAAGCCTTGTGGCCTGAAGTATGAACGCATGCGCGCACACATACACTCACTGATACTGAGCATTAATTTATCATTGTTGTCTCCTTTACCCATTTTTACTGTAATTACAGCATTACAGTGTTTAAAGTTTAAATTAAAAGATAATCAGACCTACCAATCACAACACAACCATACAAATGTAATATAAAGCTTCCATCTTTTATGCTTTAAGATATTATACCTCCAAAAGGTATGTTAAGTACAAATTAAGACACTGCGCATTGGAAAATACAATCACAGTATAGTGATTGTGCCAATAAAATAGAAATATTTAACAAAAAAGGACTCAACCCCCCCCCAAAACAAATCAGAACAGGACCTTTGTGTCCTCTTCTCTCTGTGTGTTTTTCAGGCTGGATAATGCTCTGGCATTACTGTCTGTCAGGTTTATAAAACTGAACTTCACCTCTGCTTGTTTAAACAGTTTAAACCGGCTCATCTCTGACCAGCCAGTCATACGGGCTGGCACATGGGGTGGCCAGTCAGATTACCGGCGGCACTCTTGCCACTCCTGACCACCCCCTAGACACGCCCATGCGTTTTGGGTCTCCAACAACAGCTGAGAAATATATCTGGCTCTTCAGCTGCTAAATGCTCCTCTTTGTTCAGTAACAAACACGCAAAACTTTTTCTGCTGCTGGGTCGGTCGTGTGCGGTAGGTTTGTATGAGATGTTTTAAATAAAAAGTGCTGCCCACTGCTGCTGGAAGACAAGGTTGTGTGAAGCAATAACATATAACATTAGCTTATAGATGAGGCCACTATAAAACATATTGACAACGCAGTGGCAAATGGAGAAAGAAACCAAACCAAACCAGAACAAAACAGAGAAGCAGTTAATCCATGCTTTATGTATGTTGTCTCATACTTGAGAGTTTTACTTGGCTAGGAGGAATTTCTATTTTTATTTTTATCTTTATTTATTTATTTATTTTTTGGAGTTTTAGCAGCTGAGCATTTGTCAGCTGTGCAGCTTGGTGATATGGCCTAAAAATAAAATCTCAGACTTTTTCCCACCAAACTCAATTTATGATTTTAATCATTTTTTCCCTCCTTCTTTAAAACAAACCACTAATGACAAAGAAATTACTTAAAACAAGTACTGTTTTTGTTTTAACAATAAAATTTAACAAAAGCTAAATGAATCTCCCTTATGGGATTAATAAAGTAAACTCAGTTTCCCTTATGGGGAAGTGCACAAAGCAAGGAACAACAAAGTTGTTTACATTTGCGCTGAAGCCTGCAGTAATTTGACACATACATATTTACATGCAATTCTTTTCCTGGAACAAAACACAAGCCTAGAAAGAGAAAAACGATTTTCGTAATTTTGATTTTTCAAAATCTTCTTAAACTGCTGATCAGAATTAATCAATAATATTGATTTATCGCCCAGCCCTAGCTGTTGGTGCGCTATTCAGGGCTTCTTATTTTCAAGAACATGTTCAATTTTTGTTTGCTAGCATTAGATCGTTACATGCTAGCAAAGCAAGATAGCTAGCTAAATTTGTGGAGCAGGTCAGATTCTTGTCAGGTGCACATTGTACCAAGTCAACATTGACAGATGCTGTTAAATTTTCAAAATGAAAAATATATTTGAGATTGGAAAAAAAAAACATTTAAAATTTTGGGATTTTCGGATGAAAATGGCGTAGCTGTGATTACAACATTTTACCCAGGTAATTAGACTGAGCGTGAGATCAGTGTTGAAGGTTCGGACTCTTCATTGTGAGCTGCAGTGCTGCTGTAGAGGCTGTGTGACCACCTACAGCACTCTGATGCTAAAAAGTGACATTGTGGTACTTTCAGAGTGAAATGCCAGGTAGGTCAGTGAACGCAGGGAGCCAGAACTTCTCAGTGGGAGAATGTCAATCACAGCAGGGGAGGACTCTGATTGGATACCCAACTCACCCCATACTCCTATCATATCCTGAAGGTCTCAAGCAAAAGGCATTTTTACAAACAAAAACCTTTGTCACATAAATGAGATGAATGTCTCATCATGACAAACAGATTCTCTGCTCTCAGAGTAAATCTGCAGCACCTAAAAAAAGCCTAAAAAACACTGTACTGCCCTCACTAAACAGAGCAGTTGATTATTTGCATATTTCTGTAAAATAATGTACATTCTTCTAGAGGTTCTTTGCCCTTTGTTTTTCACAGACACTGGAGTTGTCATCAGGCACAGATTAGACGTCGGGAGCTCCGGGAAATTTCCTGATGGCTTGATGGCCTATTTGGCCTGATGTGATCAGTCTATATAAACAGCAAGAATGAGTGAATGGACCTCTCCAAATGCACGCATCATCACATGCGAGTGCGACTTTCGTGAATGGTTTATTGTGCTCAGTGGGTTGCCATACTGTCCCGACCCCCGTCTGCAAAAAATGACGTCATAGCGTAGTATTTCCCCTGTTTTAGCTTCTCTTCATAGGCTCCCTGTCAAATCTAGAATAGAGTTTAAAGTCCTTCTCCTCACCTACAAAGCCTTACATGGCCAGCCACCTTTATACCTTAAAGAGCTTATTGTACCTTATTACCCATCTAGATGGCTGTGCTTACTCGTACCCTAGGATCTCCAAAATGAGTCTGAGGGGCGGAGCCTTCAGCTATCAGGCCCCGCTTCTCTGGAACCAGTCTGTGCAGTTTGTGAAGCTCCCTGAGACAAATTGTAATTTGTGATTTTGGGTTATACAAAAACAAATTTGATTGATTGATTGACTGAGTGTCCATGGCAACACACATAGCAACCATCTACCTGCTGTTTAGGCAACAAAACTGTGTTGTCATAGAAATTAAGGCAAATTTCATGACTGACATACTGCAGTCAGTCAGTGCAGATAATGTGGATCAAATACACAACATCTGTGCATCAGAGTTCTTTCAAAGACTGTTCAAAGACATACACACAATAAAATACATTAATTGGCTTTACTTGAAAAAGGTACATGCAAACTGGTTGCCTTAAAAAAATTAAGTGTAGTCAACTAAAGATGGTGAGTGAGGGGGGCCTGGTTCGACTGGGGGGGTGAAATTGCAACAATTTTGCACTTTTCTTTTGTTTGGTTCACTTTCACACTGCACTTGGTCAAACGAACCACACTTTTCAAACGAAACAACTGCTCGTCTGTGGCAGTAATGCACCAACAAACACCAGAGAAGAAGAGGCAGTTGAACGAGAAGAGGAAGACAACTGTTCATTTATTGGACTGAACAGAAAACAGAAATCCCTTCCCTTAGAAGATTAAAAGAACTTATTTCGACAGATGAGCCACATGTTACTTTGCAATGTCCCTGATAAACAACAATAGTAGAAATGATGAATTAAACGATTTACATGTTATTTTTAATTGACACGGGTGAAATCGCAGCGCAGCAGCGAGCAAAGTCACGTAGGTCCGACGTCACTTGAATGCACGCGAGCTCCCGCAGTGAAGGACACACTTCTTATTAGACGCAACTACCTCGGCACGACCCCAGCAGCAGGTGTCGTGCCAAGCCTCGATGTTTTCCACAAGCGTGCTGTTCGTTTGCCTCCTCTTACCCATCATGCACTGTGCTTTGCTCCACTTCCTACTTTTGGTTTATAACTTGGTTTGCTTTGTGTTCACACCACAAATGAACCACACCAGAGTTTACTTGGAAGTGAAGCGAGACCCCCGTTTTCAAGCGGACCAGAGTTTGCTTGTTTGGTCTGTTCCAGAGTTAAACTGAGCTTTCACACCACCCAAAACATAACGGACTATCTGAGGAAACAAACCAGGGGTTCGCATAACGTGGACCAAACGCCCTAACTCACCATCTTAAGTTTACAGTACTGAATTTCTTTGAGGCAACAAGTCTGCATACTTTTTTGAGTAAATCCACCTTATTACCTGTTACAGCGATAACTGATAATTTTGAATATGTTTTTCATCCTTCTGTACAGAATCTGAAAGTTCCAGTTCCATTTGGACCCTATTGGGTAGAAGGTGAAGCAAAACAAGTCAGCCCTGAGGCATAAAAAGCATTAACTTGCTCGGGGAACCAAATGTCTCTTGCATGCCTGTGATTTTGCACCATAAACTGTCACACTACATCAGCAGAGGAGGAGTACTGCACTGCACTGAGGCTCATGCATGAACATGAACACGTATGTCAACACGAACAGACCAGCATTAACATGTGGGGATGCACACTGTGCCGCTCCCTGCAGTCACTCTGAGTTGCTCCTTGTCATCCTGACAGCTACAAGCCCTCCAGAGAGAAGTTTCCATCTGTCAGTTTCTGCTCCTCAGCTCTTTATTGAACATGGTGTTTATTATCGCAGTCACTTCACTCTAACGTGTTGCTGTTAGAGGGAAACTGGGTCATAACCCCAGCGATGATTTGATGTCTGTGTGTTTTTGTAGCTCTTTGTGTGTGTGTGTGTGTTTGATTCATTTCCCCTGCTGAGGCCACAAATTGAGGAAACACGAAAGCCTCTTGTGTGTCATCTTTAATGTTACTGACCAGGGAATGAGAGTTGCATTATTACAGTTTTTCTTTTTGCTGGTTGAGCTGACAGAAGAAATTCCAGTGGCACAAATAAACAGAAACATTGAAATCAGGACCTCTGTCAGAGTTTTACCTTTAAGCGGACACAACTAAACAGTTCTTGTTTTTCCACTGTAACAATCTTGACTATTACCTGTCTGCTTTCTTACTTGGTTCCTCCCACTCTCTCTCTCTCTCTCTCTCTCTCTCTCTCTCTCCCTTTACTGTATTTACATGGGCTGCAATTGAATTATTGCATTACCTTAATCTAAATAAGACAATATTTCGATTAAGATGTTTACATGTGTTGCTTATAGAATACTCCATCCATATTCCTGTTTACATGTTACAGAGCACAGTCTGATTAATGACTCATGTGACGCACGCCCACCCCACGTCATACGTCTGATGTTCTCGCGATATTTGACCTGAAACCCTTAAAGGTCAAACATGTTTTGAATTTTTATCTTCTAATGTTCCCAGAACTTCAAGTTCATGGAGTATGTGTCGTCAAGCAGTTTGACTGCCGTAAACTATGTGCCGCTGGCGCAGAACGCTGTGAAAACTCTGATAGGACGGCATAGTGCAATTGAAGTGCATACATGTGTATAATAATGCGACTAAAACGGGATTACTCCACATGCCTCAATCTGATTATTGCTTACTCCGACTCTGATCTTATTTGGAGTGAAGCAATCAGAAAACGCTGTTTATTCAGAGTGTTGTCTTAATCACGTTAATATCAGAATATCGGTGTCCATGTAAACGTGGTGACTGACAGTCACACAAACATATTTAGCTATGCAGCTAGAGAGTGACATGTAATCTGAAAAAATAAAGCAAACGCAGTAAATATTATTATGTTAAGAAATTAAACTAGTGTTTAGGGAGAATCCACATTTGATTTTGGTGTATCTGTATAAGTGTGGGCAAGACAGTAGCTGACTTGGTTTCACAACTATGGGGTCTTGACTATCTGTCCATTTTTTTTTTTTTTTAATCTGGTTTTGTGAACACTCTCTCGTTCTCTCTCTCTCTCTCTTTCTCTGGCCTGTACTTTGAAGCAGGATGTGCAGTTACTGAGGTTGCTTCAGCTGCCTAGTGACCAATCAGACCAATAATTACTCTTAGAAAATGGCGTCATCATTCCAAAGGTCCTGTGGAGCTCGGAGCGTGGATCATGAGAGGGTTTCTGAGGAGACCGACGAACCCCTCTGGCTTTACGTGATGATTTCTCAGATGAGATATCTACACTTTTTCTGAGGGAAAAAAAAAAAACCTGTCTGCATTTTGAGCCGTATGTCGCAGAGACTGATTGAACCAAAGCGTTGTACTTGTTATACTTCAAAGATATGAATGTTAAGCCTGCTTACTGCTCTGATTTATGTTTTATATTTATTTTTTATTTGATCCTAAGTCTATTTAATACCACCGGGGGATCAGCTGAAAAACTCTTAAACTGTCATACATGCCACAAGAACACATCTGAGCAACACACTGATTTAATGAGACTCACAGGAGGCAGTATGATGAGGAGCTCACCATGATGTGATGCTGAATATTTCAGATGGTGAAGTGAAATATTTGTGGCCGCAGGAGTCAATACTTTTCAAAATCTTCTTACGTTTTTTTAAATTTGTTGCCTTAATAACATTGACAATGAAGTCATCTTGTTTTTATAGACACACTACCAGTCGCAGCTGTCGAGACGTTGGTACAGTTGTTTTTTTCTCAGTACCTTGATCTTTTACTGTGCTTTGGTGTGCCCTTTGTTCTATGAACTGTCCAGACTTTCTGGATGGTTAATCTGAAATAAGAGTTTGAATGGATGAAAAAATGAACGAATAATGAAATATATAATTGCAAAAATGATATGTACTTGTGCCCTGGTGGTGTCACAGTGATATAAGATATGAAAGCACTTTTAAGGAAAAGCTTTGTGCTTAAAATCACATGCAGCTGTAGGGTTGTGAATCTTTCATTATCTCATGATTCAATTTCGATTCTCGGGGTCACGATTCGATTCAAAATCGATTCTCGATGCGAAATGATTCCATATATATGGCTTTTAATTTCAGATTCTACTCCAGTTTGTTTTGCAAGACAGAGTGGCAAAATACAGTATGTATCAAATTATGAAGGTTTTTTTTTACATTTTAAACCAAACTGCTAAAATGTTAACACACAAACACAAATCTTTGGCAAAAGGTAACATTTATTTATGCTAAACTTGCAACAAATAAAAACTTTATGACAAAGAAGTTTTAGAGTTTTTAGATCATCTTTAAATTTAATAACAAGTTCAAGTTGCATCAAGTTGTTGGACCAATAATCATCTAAGAAGTTCATTATTTATATCATATAATTATCGGCCGGCTGATTAAAAAAAAGTAATTAAAAATCCATTTTTAGGATTTGTGAAACGGTTTTGAATCTTGCAAAATGAGAATCTGGATTCCTATGTGAATCTTTTTTTTTCATGACCCCTATGCAGCAGTGATAATGGAGCTTTTTGTTGTTTGGATCTTTCTGTCTTCAACCCTTTCTTTGACAAAATTGATACAATGGAAGTGTAAGTGACTTTCTCATCAATGCTTTTCCTTCTGTTATCATGGTCCCCTGAAAAGCATTTGATTTATGCCAATTTTGTCCCCTTGCTTTATTTCAACTCAGCATTGCGGTATTTATTGAGTCTGCTATTAATTGTTAAATTTAATTTACAGGAGAAGCTCATTTTTTGCACACAGAGCCTGATAATAAGGATGTTTACAATCATATACAAAATTCTGCAGCATTATTATGATGAACTGTGAGAATGAGAACTGTGAATGAGAGCTGGAGCTTCTTGCTGACATCATCACTAGCTGAAAACAGCGGAGGCGCAGGGGCATTTCAAGTGCTTTGACAATCTGTCAGAAAAAAGGTAGTTTTAAAAGACGAGACAATCGCCAAATATTTAGTTGTGTCCTCATGTTCCGACGCTAAAACACGAACTTAAACCAGCTAATAAGCTGGAAACGGCTGTTTGTTTTCAGCTGAAACAGCCATTTTTGGGTTAAAAGCTGTTGTTTGACTTTGTGTTTTAGTGTCGGAACACTGAAGGGCACCACTAAACATTCAGTGATTGTCTCGTCTTTTTAAACAGCCTTTTTCGACGGATTGTCAAAGCACTTGAAATGCCTCTAAACCTCTGCTGTTTTCAGCCAGCGGCGACGAAGGCAAGGAGCTCCAGCTCTCATGACTGCACCGTTCTTCATAATAATGTTGTACAACTTCATATATGATTGTAAATATCCTTATTCATTGTGCAAAAAAATGGGGTTCTATTTTAATAATATGAACAGTGGAAAAACAGTGTTTTTTTGAGCCAGAACGGTGACAACATTTAAACAAGCTGGGAGGATATGCATTGCTACCAGGCCAGGCCCTTAGTTATATACAACTTGTGGATGAAATCTAGCCTCATATCACGATATCTAA
>JAQFJA010000012.1:29830308-29848681 GCA_029874485.1 Naso brachycentron | reverse complement strand
GTGTGTGAGCTTCCACTGACTGCGGCTGCGTTGCATATCTATTCTGTCGCAGCTTCGGTGATCCGCAGCCCTCTGCAGCAGATACGCAAGACTTATTTTGCCGAATGAGGGAGCACAACGCAGCAATTCAGCACAGAGCAGATCAAGCGGGACAGGAAGTCAAACACAGACACAACATTAAAAAATGTATAAAACAATATTTTCAGAATTAAACACTCAGATCATATTTCAATTAACTTCATAAATAAATTGTCATTATGTGCAGAGCCAGGCAGGCCTGAAGTCAACATGTCAGTGGTTTTTAGAAGCCGCGGTCGCACTTAATTCTGTAATGACAGCAAAATCAGCTATCCGGCTGTGCTGCGCTCTGAAATGTTGCCTGAACGCAGCTGGTAGGTGTTGACGAATGGTGGAGCAAGTAGCAAACACGCAGCGGAGCTGTTCTGGAACGCACACGCATCCAGTGGAATTCTGGGGTAAGACAAGTTGTATAGTAAAGGAAGGAGAAGAGCGGAGAGGCTGATTGAGGATAAGTGCCACAGCACAGCAATACACGTACAAGAAGAATATTGGTGCATTCTTATCAAAAACACCCTTCACATAATTTACACTTCCCTCCTTGTTGTCCCCCCCAACACTGAAACCAGATTATCTGCACGGATAAGTGGGTACAGAACGGTAATGTCTGAACACAACAAATCTGATCTGATCATTTGCCAAAGACATTGTGGACAGTCTGTGTTAAAAATCAATTTGAGAAACAAAACAGATTTGTCTTCAGTGTGAACAAGGCCTGTGCTACTTTACACTCTTTGGTTGATAATGTGGATACATGCACATACATGTACTATTGATATCAAGGAAATCAAAGAGTCATCATTACGGACAAATCGGTAGCCTTATAAGCCACTGTCATGTGTGTGTGTGTTAAGCACAGTACTACGCCTCTTGGTGCTTACAATGCCCTATTGGCCATAGATTTATGTGTGTGTGTTTGTAAGTGTGTCCATGCATGCCCGTGTGGTTGTTCCTTATATGTTTGACAGTGAGTGCGTTTGCATAAGTTCTGTTGGGTTGAATTTTCTCCTGTGACTGTGTTGCATGCGCAGCACAGATGAAGGAGTGTCACATCTCAGTGTCAAAGCACAGTCAGCGATCAAAAATAGAAAAGAAATTCTCTTTGAACATTAGTCGTACGCTATAACCAGAGAAAACCCATGTGAGCCTGTGCTGCTTTTTGCTTGACGCAACAAAAAGTCAAGTTGACACAAACGGGTGTGAAACAGAGGGTCTCTAAATTTATATCCCCATTAGTTAGAGGTGCTTTGTGGATTGTATGATGTTGAATAATAAGATTTGCTGAGGTAAATATGTTCAATAGCTTTACAGAACGAGAGCCTTCTTTAAGTAGGCTGCAGAAAAGCACTGACGCACAGAGCTTTCAGAGTTCAGGACAATGGATGAGTTCTTTAACTCTTTAAGTCCTCAGTGTGGGAGCGAGGAAGCAGAGCAAGTCTGGGAAAAGTAATGCCAAGCACTGGCAGTGATCCTCATGCCGCCACACTGGCACACAACCACACAACATTAACCAAACGTGAAGTATACGCTGTGTTAGAACGTTTCCATTGCGCTCTTCCTGCAGTTTTGTACTCACAAGTTAAAAATTTTTTTTTTTTACATAAGCCATTATTACAAGGTACAAATTTAACTCAAGGGGCTATGCAATCTTTACAGCATACACACATACCTTCTATATATGTCCAGCACTTATCGTCTGACCATAGACCTTTGATTGCAATAAGAAAAACAACAAAACTCTCACAAAAACATTTGAATTCTCACAGTGGACGTTGATATCGGCTGTTGTTGTTTTTATTTGCATTATGAGATCACATTAATTTAGAATATATGCATCTGCATCACCTTCCATTCCAACTTTATTTTTTATTTTATTTTTTTGTACTGTATTATATTGTACTGTATTTGTGTGTGTGTGTGTGTGTGTGTGTGCGGCATTTTTGCCCTTAAAAATCCAGACTAAAGCGGAAGACAATCCCAAGATGGAGTGAATTAATGTACCATTAGGCTACTTCAGGCCCCCCCAACAAGACAGCCTTGACAAACAAAACGAGCAAGCTGCTCTGTAGAGCTGCACATCGGCAAAGCAGTGCTTTGGTATAGCTGATGCTACAAATGCTGCTAGGTTTGTAAGTATCTGGTTATTAGAAATGGAGTCAGTAGGATTTATTTGATGCACCAAAGGTATCATTACTCAGTGTGTACTTTGTGTACTGTTATACTGTTATGATTGTACCTAATGTAACACAGCAAGCTGTACGAATATTACATTTGTTTTAGTGGAAAAGTCAATAATTTAGCAAGCTAACAAGCTAACAAGCTAACCGCTGTTGTTTGGCATCTGCCTGTCCAGCACAAAGCAGACCAGGTTGCTCTTCATTCCCAGCCTCTCTTTCAGTGCTACAGATCAAACAGAGATTCACTCTCATTCTGGAATGAGATTTATGCGCTTGCCGTTTCACCCTATAGGGCTACATTTCCCTTTCTTTGCCACTAAGTCCACATCGGTACTTTTCTCTGGTCTTAATGGTGTCCAGTTGCTGTGCTTCTCTGTGCTCCCAACCTACCTGCGAGTGTCATTGGCTGGGGGAAACACACCTTCTCCACACTCAGTCTCATCCCCAATCCGCAAAAACATCAAAATACAGGAAGAAGGCGGTGTGTCTGCATGCACAGTCACCACCACACATGTGTTGAGTCCCAGAAGTGATGACTGAGCAGCATAACTTTTCTAATCCTAAGTCTATATTTAGCTTTCCCCACCTTTAACTAGTATGCACGAAAAAATTTAATACTGACATGATGGTGGCGCTAAATGAAAACTCTGAATATCACCAAATGTCTTGTAATTCATCACAAACATGATGAACAACAGTATGACAAGAAATGTCTCTACCAAGTTCTTTTTCAATCATCCAGTAGTTTGTGGACCTCATGGTGCCACTAGCTGAGAAGACAGGATAACCAAAATCATTAGTGTGCATCCTCAGATGACTTTTCCCTGTAGAATACATTGTGAACTGACTGTGTGACCATAGTTTATCTTAAGGAGTGACTTATCTCCAAACTTAAAAATGCTTCTTATAATTAATGAGCAGGAGTTCACGTACAGGGGGCAAAAATCACCTGCAGGCCCCATCTGAACTCCCCATATTTCACGCTGTGTGTGTTAGTCATTCATTGGTCATTCTTTCTAAAATTTGATTAAACTCATTTGATTACAACTGTTTGGGAATAAAGCCTGTGTAAATGCACTGAAGTGATGCATTAATTCAAGTTTGCTTCACAAAAACTGCCTTGAAGATCGAAGTGCTGGTGTGACCTTAAACATGCAATATACAATATTTTCACATTCAGTCTTAAAACTAATATATATTCTGTTGTGTACTTACATTATCTTAAATGTTTCCAACAATGTTCAAACTTAGTGAAATCCTTCACTTGCCAGGTGTCTCATTTTTTATTATATTTATTTTACCGTTATTTAACCAGATGAGTCAGTTGAGAACCAGTTCTCATTTACAATGATGATCTGGCCACGAGGCAGCAGCAGGAGGCAAGACGGTGATTCATACAATCTCATATGAAATTGAAAACATCACAATATATTCAGTATACACAGCAGCACTGATCCCGGAAAAGCAATTAGAAGCAGTTGCACTGATCACAGACTTTTGTTTGCAGTGAATTCTTAAAGAAGGAAAATGGAATTAGTGTGTTGAGTTTTAGCTTCTTTTTAACTGGTTCCAGTCACTAGAAGCAGCAAACTGGGATGAAAGACGGCGGAAAGAGGTGTGGGCTTTTGGGATTACCAAATAAATGAAACAGAGCTTAAGTTACGATTACCATTAGAGATGCCGAGAAGCGAGCAGAGAGCAGAGGGTGTTTGCCAATGATGGCTTTATAAATGAACTGATACCAGTGAATCAGTCTGCAGGAATGAAGTGACGGCCTGTTGACAAGAGAGTGGAGGTTACAGCGATGGATACTGAAAGGATCACCGGTGACAAAGTGGATGACATCCAATTTATTGAGAAGATTTTCTAGTGGTAGCAACTGCATAATGTGCGTCTCATGCAACTTATATTTTGGTTTATATTTTGTTTATTTTCATAGTGGTCAAATATTGCTAAACAAATTTGAACAAATTGAAGAAAAAAAAAAACTTGCAACCTAATTGCCATGTGTTACATCTTAGGTTGAACCAATTTGGAAAAAAAAAAAAAAAAATATCAGTTGCCTGTTTTTCCCAATTGGTTTTTAAGCTTTGCAGCATTTTTAATTCCTGTATGATCTGTAGTGAACTGGTTAAAATACAAACTCTGCCCCTCAATTTACCTGATTAGCTAAATCTGATACTTGTTAATTGATTCAAGTCTGCTTGCTTTGATTGGCTAAACACACCTGAATAAGTGAAACTGGGCGTGTGTGGAGTAGAAGAGATGGAAAATATGCAACGCTGGGTTTCCCACAGGAACAGTGTTGGAGTAAGAGCCACTGATTTAATGGTTTAACACCTGCAACCTCAAACTGCCTGAAACAGGACATAGCACTTCTAAAAGAAAATAAGACTTTAGGACATCATGCTTGTTATTTGAGACTTTTGTTTGCAGCTTCTAAAACAAACTGAGATTTGTTTGTAACATCTCACAAGATTTCACACTTCCTAAAACTAAGAAGGCTGGTGAAGAGTGTGTCCTTACAGTACCTTAATCTCACAGCCCCATAACAAACTCTCACAAGTACTGTGTGTCTAGAAGCCTAATCATCTACTGTCAGTCTGGAGATTTGGATCTGGTTCACAGACTGACAGATAGGGGACAATGCTTTTTCTTCTATCTTGTTTAACAATCAGTAATTATGATAAAACTCCCATAATACCAAAAACTTTCTGAAATGTTGCTTCACATACCAGAAAAACGGTAAATATCAACTGTGATAAGCTATTTCTAATATTTATCACAATAATTTCAGAGGGTTTTAGGGAATTACATACAGTGACAGGCAGGCAGAAAGGAGATTTTCTACTGTGACAGGATTAGAGGTATTTTATAATGTGCTAATGTTCATTCAGGTCCTTCATTCAAGTTGCAGTAAGCATTAAATTAAATATTCCGGCATATTCTGGTTTATGTCCTGCCTCTTAACTTGGTAAGGATTAACATCATCTTAGTGTGTCATTTTATAGATGATAATACTTTACAAGGGTACCACTGCCGGAGAAAAACACAGGGAAGATTACACAGAGCTCCGGTTTATTTTCATGAATCAGACATAAAGTAGAATATTACAGGTGCAATAACCAGTTTTGGAGAAAGACAATTTATTCTTGAGTCTGAGCTGTTGGATCAGGCTGGGCCCTCAATCCAAAGCATCGATATTAAACAATCTGTGAGTGAGACTCCACAATCAACTCCCCTTCTCAAAAAAAGGCACATTTAATCTTTAAATAGTAAAATTGTGAAATGGTATTGACAGCTATTTAAGTATATAAAAGAAATTTTGCTGCAGACTTTGAGCAGAATGTGCCTCTGGCTGTCCACAGCTTGGTAAGGACAGCAGACTTAAAAACACACACACACATGCACACACACACACACACACCCACCCACACACACACGCACAAAGTAGTCAGTGAGCAGGCCAGGGGTCCTTTATTGACACATCCCACAGATTGGTCTTTCGTCCTGGACTAGGTGGAGGTCGAGCGCCATAATGGAGGGTAATGATTGTGTCAGAGGGGCTCCTGAACTTCAAACCTTTCCACCTCACCAGGGAAAAGAGGGACGCTGGACTCGCTGTGGCCACGATGCCCCCTCTGCTCTTTCATGTTCTTGGTTAGACCCCATTATGTAAGCCAGGCATCCGGCCGCAAAAGGACGGGGTCGATACTTACTGATAAGGTCACACAGCACTGACAGCCACTGATAAATGACTGAACCTGGTCACCAGGTAGATCCTTGCCTGTAGATAACTGATGGAGTCAATAAATGCTAACATTCTGTATTGATTCTTTAGAGATTGACTGATTGATAACTGACCAAGAGACTGTTAGGGGTCAGATGTTGTCTAATTGGCAGCTAACAGACATTTGATTCCCAGTGGAGGTGGAGGAGGAAGTACTCAGATCTTAGTACTAACACCAACGTGGTGGCATTCAAATGTTAACTGGAGTCAGAAAGTATTTGCAAAAAAATATTTGAAGTGTTAAATAAAGTGTTTGTTAGGCACAAGGACCCATTTTTGTATCAGATAATGGTTGCTGATGCGTTGATGTATTCATAACTTCAATACTGCATCTGTTAAAGGTGACTTAATTACTTTATGTACTGCATCTACTTTGTTTATATTCTGGATTACATGCTAGTTTCACCCTGAGGATCAAAAGGCTAATATATAATTATAAATATGAAATACTTTGTTGATTTTTTTTAATGTCAGGATTACAAAAACAACAACACAGGCATAAAATGAAAAAACAAAAAAAACCAACGAGCTTTTATAAGTCAAACAGAAATATTTAACAAAAACTGAGGAGCTTGTGCAACTCCACAAGTGACGTGAGCTCCAAATCCACACTGGACATCATATTAAAATGTTTGTAGCTGTTTCGATGGTACACAGACTTGTTATAGGGTAAATAATGTGTCATTCACATCCAATTGCCAACTACTGCACTAGGTTACATGCAGGAGGTGTTAATGCTTGTAATGCTTTACGGCACTTCCTGTCACACAACAGCTATCACTGATTTTGTTGAAACCAAAATCACAGAAGCTTTGGAGAGGGATCCAGTGGAGAATGCCGTCAAAGGCAAAGCAAACAAGCTCAACAGCCTCAATTTGATGGAGACAAAAATACAGAAGATGATGTTGTTGAAGGAGAGAAACAGACAGTGACTGAGCAAAAGGCTGGGATATCAGATTGACCTGTAGTTGATCCGAAGATTCAGAAGAAGACGCTGACGGAGGAAGCTAAGAAAACAAAAAGAGAACAACCAGGCAAGAAGACAAACTGTCCGACTGGCTCTCAGTCTGTCTCGCTAGCTTTGCAAAATAAAAGACAAACACCAAGGTGGATTTCTGGCTGCTGGAGTAGTGAGTAATTGTGTCTTGTGTCGTTGCACTTGCTCCATGTTTGGCTGAGTTAGCAAAGTTGCTGACTCATTTGTTTTTTATCGTAAGTCAAATCAGCCGTCCTCCTTTTAGCTGGTGAATGTTAGCCTGGTGTTACCTCACCTTAACATGCTGCTGGTTTGAGCTGTGAGCAATACTTGTGCAAATTCTGGAGCCACTTCAGGACAGATGTTTTCACTTGAGAACTTTATTAAGATGCTATTGAGTTTAATTTGCAGATACATTACAGCCGGTAATATAGGTACAGAAACATGGGATTTGTATTTATGACAGAGATCTTGCAATCAGAAACTGTAGGGTTGCCAAATTGCACAAAATACCAGTTTCCACATTTTGTTGCTTCATAATTCATCACATTTGTCTGATTTGTCAGTCACTTTAATGTGTAGTCTGTGATATTTTTAAAAAAAGGAAAAGTATTGTGATGTCTGATCCTGACATCTGTGAAAAAAATCTTAAATCTGCTTATTTTTAGAAAAAATGTTTTTAAAAAAAGTGGGAAAAAAAGTTAAGTCAACCACTCCTACAGCCTCTACTGCGGTTTCTAAGTTGAGTGAGATTTGCATGCTGCCTACAGATTGATTATGATAAAAAACAAGCCCAAAAATTAAAATGACATCTCAGTCAGATTTTTAGGCTATTGCTCTCTTTGAATTTGTATTCAAATGAGCCTAATGGCAGCCTTTCATTGAAAGTCTATTAATTCTCTGTGTTAATAGAGGTCACGTTCAAATGTAAATGTTCCTCTCAAGAGTGCGACGTGTCAGGAGCACTCCATAAATCAGCAGACGTCAGCTCAGCATCAGCTCAACACGATGGTGATTTTGCTTTCATAAACCATGTGTTGTAGCACAATAACTTGTATAAGATATCTTGAAAAAGGGTTTACAGACAGAATTACTGTTGCATATCAACTCTCCCTTTCAAGTCGACTGTACGACACCTTTCCTCCTTTACAAACATAGACGTAGAAGAAATTATTGGCTGTTACAAACACAACCTGTTTAATAGTGACACAAAGGATAACCTGATAGTTGACCAGACCCCCGTTCTCTGAGGAAAGCATCCTGATGCTACCTGCAGCCGGTGTGGATGGACTCATTTACAGTCACTGATGGCTCAGTGCAGTGGGCTTTTGCTTTACCTTCATCACTGTGGAAATTCCTGTAAGATTAGAGTCGTGATATCGACTATCATCTCCTCACAACCTCAGTCTGGCAACGCTGACAAGCCGAACCTACCTGTGACAGATTTCTCCTCATATTGATCATCACATGGATCTTTGCTTCCACAAAGGCCCAAACCATCGTCACTTGAGTGCTGCTTTGAAATTCAGCGCAGGAATATAGATTCTTATCTTTGCAGAACACTCCTCCATGGGTTTTCACAACCCAGTTTCTGCATCAGAGGCATAAAATGGAGAATATGGGCACCTGTTGAAGCTAATGTCAAACCAGAAGGGGCAGCATATTACACTGCAGTCTGTGTTGTAGCTCCTTTAGACGCTGGTTACAAGCTGCCGTTCACTAGTTAGCTTATTTCGCTTGTGGCTAGGACCTATTATAGGCTTTAGAAAATATTAAAAAAAAAAAACAAAATTATTCATCCTAAAAAAGAGAGAGCTTGTGACATGCAATTAGCATACTCAGTGCTCCCACACTTCTCCCAGCTGAAACTATGGTGGCCTTTGCAATGGGACTACTACCTCTTGAGGTACAAAGGTAAGGTATTACCTGACAGCTAGCTGCTAGCTGGTTAGCCTGCTAACTTCTGTATATCTCTGCAACACGATACATGTAAAATAATGTTAAAACTGTTATTACTTCACATTCTGTTGATAGTTTTAATATTTCAATGTTTTAAACAGCAGTTAATACATACTAAGAGGCACCGTCAGCCCTCACCCCCCCGTTCCCAGCACGTTGACGGTGTGTCGAGGATTATGTGATATGCATGTCTTTTGTTAAAATATTCCCTTATGATTTCCATCTTGTCTTTCATTCTTTTCAACTCAGTTTAAAATTTGTGCAGGGACACAGCTAGGAAAAGACGTAGCTCTGTCAGGTTCGGTCCAATCACAAACGAGGAGTGTTGTCTCCACCCTTTCCATGATCTGAAATGTTCTCTGCACTGCTGCAATGAAATGTCACTGTGTTCTGTGACATGTCGTTATGTTGTGTGAAATCCTGTGTTTTATGAAATGTATTTCTTCAAATTTATTGTTTTGTGAAAGGTTGTTTTGTGGAATGCATTACTCAAAATGTCATGTGTTGTAGATTGTCGTATTTTGTGGAATGTGTTGAGAAATTTCATTGTGCCTTGTGAAATGTCATTATTTGTGAAATGTGTTGTATGAAATGTTTTTGAAATCTCGTTTGTAAAATGTCATTGTGTTTTGTGAAATGTCGTGTTTTGTAAATTGTCTTGTATTGTGAAATGTGTTTTGTTTAAAGTTGTGTTTTCTGTATTGTTGTGTTATGTGAAATGTGGTTGTGTTTTGTGAAGTGTTTATGTTTTGTGAGATGTCATGTTTTCTGAAATGTCATTGTGTGTTTGACCCTCAGGGCCACCGTAACATACACATTACAAATGGGATATAATGGGTTAAAGTTGCTGCTGTCAGTTTCAGTCAGTTTCAGTCGAGGTACGTTCCTCATCATCCTCCACCGTGAAGATGAGGCCACTTTACTCTACCTGTCACAGAATAGTTTTTTATTTTCAAACTAAAGATAAATGTGTTTTAAGGGACATACAACAAGCATGTGTTTGTGATCAAGACTGATGGAGCCTTGCACATACTCTCACAACATCACACACACACACACACACACACACACACACACACACACACACACATACAGAGCCTGGTCAGTGCCCATAAATGCTTCATTTTATCTCCTTCTACCAAATGGAATCGGTTAGCCAACCGTCTCTAAACTCTCTGCCTCTTGCCTATTTCTGTGTGGTTGCTATTTATTAATTTAGCTTGACCCTGTTTTCTTTCCTCTCCCTCCCTCCTTTTCTTTGTTTGGCCCTTTGAAGAGGAGAGCGTAGAGAATTGGGGTTTTCGGGTCCCAGTGGTGACTGGATTGTCAGGTTCGACTGCCCTGCTGTCCCACTGAAGCAGAAACATGAGGCTTTCTTTACACTGCATGCCATTACGATGCTCTGCTTTGATGTGAGGGAGAGGAGGAGGAAGAGGGTGAGTCCCAGTGAGAGGAAGAAGAAGGAGAAGAAGGGTCAAAGATGAGGTAGATGAAGAGGAAATGATGGGATAAAAATACAGCAAAGGAGACAGAAAGGAAGAGAGGTTAACAGAATCAAGAAAGAAAAAGTGAGGAGAATGAGGAGTGAAAAGAGAAGGTGACGATGATTGGAGAAGAGCAGAGAGACTGGAGAGGAGAAGGCAGAGAGGACAGGGGCAATAGGAGGGAAGAGGAGGAGGGTAAGTGGGGAGTGGAAGAGAAGAGGAAACGAGGAGAGAGGGGCAGAAAAGGAGGATGAAAGGGAGGAGATGATAGGAAAAGGAGTGGTGGATGAGGCTTGTGCTGAAAGAGAGAGAGGAACTAAACTTAACTATCTATACTAAACAAAAGTCACTGCTTCTCAAACATTGTTATCTCAGTGGGATTGCTCTCACAACTTTCATAAAATTCATTTTAGACCAGGAGCAGTAGGAGAGTGATGGCAGGAGCAGCAGGAGGAGCAGCGTTTAATGGAAGTGATGCACGTTACTAACCTCAGAGAGGCCTAAATTGTCCCTGAGTGTTCACACACTGTAGGTTTATCCTGTGCACTATATGTATGTATATTGTGCAGTGTACTATATATTGTGCAGTCAAGTCGAACTTTAACGGTGCAGTCTAGCATCAGAGGTGGACGGGCGTGTAGTGCTTCTAGTTTTTTGTGAAGATCAAAGTTCATATTAAATTTTTTAAACTTAGTTATCAATAATCCATTTATAAATTTCTGTTTTGTGACTAGCATATAGAGACCACAAACTTCATGTGTTATACAAACCTGTTGTAAAATGATGAAAAAACATCTTGAATCTTTTGGACTAAGATCTTCTCAGTGTGTTAAACACTCTGCAGCGGTCATGCTGGCATTATGATGAATTCAGGGAGGTAAAATCATCACTGACATAATCCCTGGTTTGGCAGGATCATTAATATCAGGGTTCTTGTCTGAAAATTTGGCTGCACGGTCTATGCTATTGCAAATGGATTTTAAAAAAGTGCGTATGTAAAAAGCTCCAGTTACCCAGAGCGACCTTGTAAGAGACAAGGTGTGTCGTACTTTATCGTGCAAACTAGTAAAAGACAAATGGAGAAAGGTCCAGAAAACTGATTTGACAAATTTATTTTGCAAACGTTGTTGAGGAAAAAAGAGGTTTACATTTTACCCTGACATGCCAGATTGTTTGTTACACAGAACAGGCCCTTTTTTTTTTAAAGGTATTTGATTGATAGAACATCTTTTCTTTTGAGAAAACCATCAGTGAAGTTTCTTTGCTCATCTTTAAATAAAGAAGTACTCTCAGTTCTGATGTAACTGATGCTAGCAGCATCTATGCTAACCCCTTTAAGAGCCACTGTTGTTGTCTTGAAATGGTCAATCGCTCTCTTGCTGGTTGTCACACCTAAAACGCACCCGTGGCTGAAGGAAAATCCTTCACCGCCGTCACATCACGTTGTATTGTGGGTCCTGTCGCCCATGTTGGATGAAGTGCAGTAAACAAAAAACACTACTGTTGCTGTTGTTGTCAAGTGGAAGACAAAATGCTAAACCAATTGAAAAACAAGAAAAAGAGGAGGAAATACACCGGGACAAATTTGGTAAAGGCAGGAACAGATAACTGAAGTCTGATTAACGGTTTGGATCCAGACGAAGTTCCAAACAAACAACCTCCGCTGAACAGTGCTGGTGTTTTTGTGTACATTTACTTGTTTCCACAAAACTAGTTTATGCCATCCAGATACATCTGTGGTATATGTTTACACAGTCGTTTACCATGTTAACTTGAAGCCTTTAAACATGACAGTGACGTGTACATTTGCACTATTTGTTTCCACAATACTTTGATTTAGTTTGTTGGTAATTAAAAGAACTTTAATACAGCTGATTGTGTGGTACTTTTTCTTATTTATATGTCAGAAATGTTCCCTGTTTATAGAGATGTATGTAAGCAGGTCAGGTACAAAGGCAGAAGCTACAGATAAAAAGATCAGTGTTCATGAGATAATTATGCAAGGCTAGTTTGTTCAGGGTTTGACAGGTAAACAAGCTGATGTAACGGTCGAGAATAAAGATGAGGAGACCTAACTCTGAAATGTGACCCAGCCAGATTTTTATTGTCAGATGTGTAGAGTAACAGTCACAGGATATTACATTAATGTTGAGGAAGGAGGATTTAATTTAAAAAAAAAAAAAAAAAAAAAGGTCTTTTTGTTTGCTAGTGGACTGACCCAAAGCCAACCTAGCTGAGTTATTGGATGAGCTGGGGCGACAGAGCACTACATCACAAAATATCCACCTAGATGTTATAAATAGGAAGCCAATGCGCCGTTCTGAGGCTGACGTCAGCGCGACATATGTGTGCTGTCTGCGATGAACAATCAACACATGCACGCATCCAGCACTTTTGTGAAACCTCTAGGATGCACACGACGCACATTAGTGAGAAACACGATGACCGTAAACACAAAACAAGAAGCACAGAAGAGACTTTTTATCTGTTTTCAATCTTTGATGGTGATTTTTTTTTTAAAGATTTTTTTTCTTCAGTGGTTATTGTTGTTTTTCATACCTGATGCGTTCAATAACTTCATTTCAGTTTTTTCTTGGTTTGCCATACTGCCTTTTCTTATTGTTGTCCTACAGCAACAGTTTTCTTAAATGTGCAAATTTTAAATCTTTTTCATATCTCATGGATACAGACTTTTTATGTCTCTTACAAAATATGTAAATGTACATTTTGTGCATATTTATGCTTTTGAAAATTGCTTATAAACTAGCAATTCTTGCTTTTTGTGAGTAAATGAACATTTTCAATGTATTATTTTTTCAGTTCAGTTTATTATATTTTCAGTACTGCTATACTGCAGTGCTGTGCCTTTTTTATTGTGATTTTGAAATTTTCATTTGCCTTGAAACTCTTAAAACATATAATATATTTTGTTTCTCTTGTCAGTGGTGGTGTTGTACGTGCAAGGCCTTGGGACCAAGGAATGGAGAGAGGTGAGTGAAATGTCTGTAAATCTGAAGTCCTCCTTAAAATGATCAGTTTCCAAATATTTAAGTGATAAAGGGATTGATCAGGAAGTGTATATTTTGGTGAAAGTTTAGTTTGGAATTTAAAATTTACACCGTGACCTGAAATTGTGACTAAGGTAAGTATATGCTGGTAACAGTGGTCATGTGATTAGTAGTTTTGCCATCAAAAGTAACAGTGGTAATACTGACTCTGTACCCGTGCTAGCATTCATTTTCACATCAGTAGCCTTTAGAAGTGTTTGTTGAATGGATGGTTGTTTTATTTTCTTTATTCTTTTGGCACTTATGTTTGCTTTTTTCCACTATAGGTCTGTACAATGTAATTTTTACCTGTACAACTTGTGATTCTATGATTAATTCCAGATGTCAAAACTACCACTTACATGTACAGTACAATCTTTAAATTAAAATCAGCTCAAATACTGACACAGAAGTCACTGATGAAATGACACAGAGTCACTCAAAAAAACGGCAAAAAGATCATAAAAAAACAAGGATGAGGTTAAAAATGAAGTGGCCTGCGCTTTCCTCCGGTACGGTCAGAACTGAAGAGACTCTCAGGCGAAGAGCAAGATGTCCTGTGACGGTCACACTGATGAGAGTGTTATACAGCAAACAGAATGTAATAAAAACTAAGCCCCTCTGTGACGCCTGAGCAGCCAAATATAGGAATTCATAAATTGGAAAATCATTTCCAGCACTTTGGGAGGTTGGTCTGGAACACTGTGGCTGTGTAAACATATACAAAGCCTCATATTGCTTGCTCCCGCTCACTCTCTCTATCCTCCGCCTCAGTGTACCTCACTGTGATTTTCAGTAATTTGTGCATTGAGTTAACAAAGAAAATCAGTCACACCTCAACAGGGATCCAAACATACACCAAGATCTCTGTGAACCTCAATCAGTCTCACGTGGAGAGGACTGACACCTTCAGCCGAGAAGAACACACACACACACACACACACACACACACACACACACACACACACACACACACACACACACAAAAGCTGGGTCTCGATGCACCCAAAGAGCATTTTGGAAGTAAATGGCTCCTCTGCATGTCAGTGTCATCTCATCGAACAGCCAGTGTCACAAATGAACAGAAACTCTGAATTGTTTAGACATGTGAAAGACTGGAAAGGTGCCGCTTCAAACAGCATCAAGTTAAAAGGGACTTCGCAGAGGAGAAGGAGCCAGACAGAGAGAATGACAAATTAATCTCACCTAAGGTTACGGTAAGGGATATGCTTTTCGAAAAATCTGACATATATGCCAGATGCAGTTTAGATAAATGCACGCCAAACTCTATGCCGGTCATTCTAATTAATTTGTTCAGACTCAGAATTTTTCTTGGTGTCAGTAGAATGTGTTTGTGTCAAACAGTTTGACCTTTCTCATCCTGACATGCAAGCTTGTCAAACCTCCCAATTTTCCCAGGAGACTCCCTTTTTTCACCGCCCTCTCCCGGTGTCCGTCTGGTTTTACATTTCTCCTGTATTTCTCCTGATTTATTAATATGTCACCAAAGTTGGTTTTAACATTGTAACAGTACAGCATGTTGCCTTCGACTCTTAGGAGCAGCTTACATGGCGCAAATTTTCACATCAAGTGAAACACTGTTGTTGCTGTTCGGCCTTCCTTTTCCATGACAACGGTGCGCTGGCACCCCTGAAACCGCAGACGTTTGAAACCGGCTTCCAGAGTGGAATCTTTTGAAACCACAACCTTCTTTCCAGAGTGCCTGTGAACAAAGTGATGATGCTAATGCTAATGCTAATGCTAATGCTAGTGCAAGTCAATGCGTTCCACTCTAGCCACTACCAAACTCTGATTAAACACTCTGCAGTGCACTGAAAGCAGGTCAACATTACGACAGTCTATTGAGGCAAATTTAAGTGTTCGTAGCATAATTTTAGAAGTCAGTTTATGGCTGAATTTCTTTTATTTGTGGCTGCAGCAACAGGAAGATGACAACTTCAGCAGCTCCAACGGTATATCAATACAAACTTACACTGCCGACTACTGGCCTGGCATGCATACTACAGTGCTTTCTGTTCGTGTGAATGCCAACATATTTTGAAGACACAATGGAAAGACCTTTCCGTTTTTAGTAGGGCTGCTCCCGTGTAAACATGGCCTTAAAGCCAACTGTTTAAATGCAGATAACTATACAGATGCACCAGGCATGATAGCGCTACTAACTTTCAGCCCACTAGAAGAAAACTTTACAAAAAAAAAGAAAAAGCGGTCTTCTTTTCCTCATGCTCGCAGGAGAAATCTGCTGCGCTGATCTGCAGCACTTACGTAAGCGGTGTGTGATGTTAAACAGACTCTGTGAGGGGAAGGGTAAAAAGTGTGTAATGAATGGTGTATGTGTTTGCAGAGATTCGTGCAAGTCCATACCAGAGAGGAAAATTAATCAGTATGTAATGTAATTGTTGTTAATTTGTTACTGTTGAAAACATATAACAAAATGTTGTTATTATTTTGTTATAAATAATAACAATTACACCCATTATTAATAATGCTAAAGAAACAGCCAACTCCCATGTCTAAAAATTCTCCGTTTTTTTTTAAGTCTCAAGGTTGGCAATTCTGCTGACAAGTATTTTAATCAAAAGAAATGTGGGTAGTTTATGGAAAAGTCATCTGTGTGAAATGGCTCATACTTGCTTCTGCTTTTGATTAGTCTACTTGGCATTCTTCTCCCCTTCCACTATCTGTGTTACTATTTTTTGGGGCACCGTCGCTGCACTCTGGGCTTTGCCACATTCAGAATGAGTGTGATTAGATTAAAGGGATGAAAAGAAGCCAGAACATTTTTTCTTATATAGCAGAATATTACATTTTTTTTTCATTGCTAACAAGCATTGTTCAACACTGAAGCTGCTTTTTCAAAACTCTTCACAAAGTTTGCATTACAAACACACATGTCAGCCAAACAGTTCGTCTCAGCTCGAAAACTCACTCACACTAACTAAACACAACATTCATGTCTAAAATAAGCTCATTGATCCACAACACTGGCAACAAGTCTCACCCAGGAAGCAAAAACTGTCACTCTTACAGCTTTTTAGGACTGCTTGCACACTAAAATTAAAAATAATACACAGACTTTGAAACTCGACACACAAAGAGCAAAATGTCAGCAGAGAATTACACAACTATACACAACCTCAGTCTCACTTTTTGTAAAACATCAAACACTTCTCTGCTTTGGACACAGCATTAAAACTGAAAGCCTGTATGTGTTAATTACTAAACACGAACACTGAAACGCCACACTCAAACACAAAATGCACATAAAGACACCTCTAGCCAATCAGACCACAGAGAAATCAGAGCTTCATCACCATAAATGGGAGTCAGGTTTGCTCTTTGGTGTACACAACAATGGAGGACCATTTTGGAGAAGGAATTAGAGGAAGAGTTGTTTGAGTAAGAGGAGTAAGAGCAAGAGGAGAAAAAAGAGAGCGAAGAAGACGAGGAGAAGAAGAAGAAGGAGAAAGAGGAAGAGGAGCCAATGACACAGAGGACAAGGAGTGGCGAGAGCGGGCCAGAAGAAAGAGTTCATGTCATAGATAAATAGATAGATAGATACTTTATTGCCATATCAACACATAGTTGATTGGAATTTGTCTCGATGTAATGCTCTTACAAACAAGACAAAATACAAGATAGGACACATATACAGATAGATAAAAAACACTCAAGTATACGAAAAAGAAATTAAATTAAAGAAGCATTTCATGAACCCGTAAGATCCTAAAGTGCAACAGTGCTGAAGAGAGCTCATTGCTCCTTTAAAGTGCCTGTCAGCTAGCACTAGCCCTTCTAGTGCAAAGTGCTTGTGTGTTATGGCTGGAGTTAAGGTGACGGACAGCCTCGGGGTATGTGATATTCCTAAGCCGAGATGTAGTATACCTGAGACGCTGAAATCGTCTACCAGAGGGATAGGGGGTTGAAGAGGGAGTGAGCAGGATAAGAGGGGCCGCCATTCACCTTCTGTCCTCTCCGCCTGATGTGTGTAGCGTATATAGAGGCCACGGAAGGAAGATCACAGCCAATAATTTTGGATGCCGTGCAAACAACTCTCTCTAGCTGTGCCCTGTCCTGCACAGATGTGTTGCTGTACCACACCCTCAGTGAGAAGGTAAGGCTGGTCTCCGCAGTGGCTCCGGAGAAGCTGAGCATCCCCTCCCTGAACACACCAAACTTACTGAGTTGGCGCAGAGAGTGGAGCCTCTGGTGGGCCTTGCTGATGATGTGGCTGGTGTTAACTTCCCACTTCAGATCATCACATACAGTGGTGCCAAGAAATTTAAAACTACTCACCATCTCCACCTGCTGGCCATTAATGAAGAGAGAAGGGTGGACCGCCTCACCTCTCCAGAAAGCGGTTATCACCTCCTTGTCTTGGAGTTGTTTAGAAGCAAGTCATTCCCCTTACACCAGTTAACAAGGCTATCGACTTCGGCTCTGTAGGCCAATTCATCTCCATTCTTAATTAATCCTACTACTGTTGTGTTGTCCGCATATTTAAAGAATTTGACAGAATTATAGTGGGAGACACAGTCATTAGTGTATAGACAGTAGAGCAAGGGAGAGAGAACACAGCCCTGGGGGACCCCGGTGTTCAGGGTCATAGATCTAGAGAATAAGTTACCATCTTAAGTTCAGTATTGAGAATAAAGAGATTTTGTCTCCCCATTGAATTTGTGTTCATATTTATAGCATGCTGCAAATGAAAAATGTCAAAGGCAGACGATACTACAGTTTTTCAGGATTGCTTACACACGGTCCCTGTAACTAGGGCCCCGTTTGTTAAAACTACACACAAAAATCAAAACCATATACACAAAATACAAAACTTCTTACAT
>JAQFJA010000012.1:29736905-29746982 GCA_029874485.1 Naso brachycentron | reverse complement strand
ACAATACAAAGTAAATCAGGTAGTGATGTGCAGCTTTTGCATGTGAAGTCACACACCTTGAATATTGAATTATTTGGTCCATAAATCAAAGAAATCTCCCCTGATTTTACACATTAAAGGCTGTGTTCAGTTGTTAGAGAGTAAGTTGTACATAAATGGCAGTTGGGTTACAAGACTATGAGATTGAAAAACCAACAAAAAATAAGGGTGTGGAGTTAGGAAGAAGTGAGCTGCTCCAGGTCACATTAGCAGCTGCTAGCATAACACACTTGAATCTCCAGCTGCACCACTGACAAGTTGCAGAGAGATCGCAGTATAACCACATAACTAACTACAGTGTTGTAGCCTACATACTTGCGTACAGATTTAAATACCAACATGGATATCTGTTCCTACAAGCTCTGTGGTGCAGGAACTAACCTGTGCAAATTAACCTCTTAGGTTTAGAGCCAAATCACACGATAGTTTTGTTGTTGTTGTTGTTGTTGTTTTAACTGGGACTAACATTTAAAATGACACAGCTTTTCCTTTTTCAGTTTAGTTTTTTAGCCATTAGGAGGAACAGGGGAACAGTAAGTTGCATACAACTTCAAAAAATGTCCAGGATAACACAATAATGTTAAAGATTTATAAATTTATGCCTTTATTTTTTTTAAGCGGCCCATCCAGCAACAGATCATCCTTTTTGAACAGTGATGTATTGTATACAGTGCCATCTGAGACTACTCTTGCATATTTAGTTCATCCAAAAATGAGACAGGTGTGGGCCTCTTTGCACACTGTCACATTAACTTTTGCTGCTTGACATCAGGGAGTAAAGAGCATCATTATGAAATTAACATTAACCACACACAGGTGCAGATTTTGCATCAATACTGGCCCACAGTCGGACTATAGGGGAGACAGCTACATGATTAAAACATTTTGAGTGAACTATTCCTTATTCCTCAGTCCATCTACACATGAAAAACCTTGCGAGTAGTCCATGGGCCAATGGTTTCTTCTGTAAACAGTCACTTGGAAGAGCTGATTTACAGCAGATGGGATCAGAGAGGATTTAGAAGTGGGTGTAATCAGTGCAGACTGAAAAAATAAGTGGGTACACTCTGTATACCTGCGTATAACCTGCAGTACACCACTGATCCCAGGTGCCAATGATGACCATTAAGCTTTTTTATGTAACTCACTGTGAGTGTTAGGGTGTTATGAGTTCAGTGGTTACTGGCAGCAGCATCATTTAGGACTTATGTCCATGTCTTTGACTTTAATCTGTACAAATAGCAACCAAACAATATTTTGTCCGCAGAGAGCGTGATAGTTGTGTTTTATCCTCCCCATCCCTAAATCCAACTGAACCACCTCTTGGCCGCCTCCCCCGTGAATATTATTTACCATGAAAACACCTCACAGCTCAGCCTCCCACATGTTGTTCCACGCAGCAGAGCCTCTGAGTGACAGACCAGACGACCCGCCTCCATCCCTCCATACCCGACCAATGAGGCAGCGGAGCGGGGACGAGCCTTCAGCAGCAGCCTCTTATTTCCCACTACAGTAACCCTGTAACACACACTGCCAGTCATGTGACGGTCATATATTACAACTCAGCCAGCACACAGTCCAGTCTGAACGCTACTGCTGCCGCTGCATGGCGAGCTTCAAGGGCAAAAGCTGCTCTGCCCCGTCGGATGCAAAGGATAAAACGTTGCGCCCTTTTGCTTTGGGATTATATTTGCGCTGAGTGAACAAGGTAAGTCTGGAGGTTTATTTGATGTATTGATGTATTCAGGTGTCCAGGGAGCGCGATCGGCTCGGTGTCATATAAGCTACTGCAGCAGGCTGAACGAAAACATGTTTACGTTGAGAACGGAGACGCGCGCCTACTCATGCGTTACGCGCCGTGGTTTGGGACGCGCGGTAGGATAAAAACACAACACGCAGTCCTTCATTGTAGACTGTTATTAATTGTCTCTGACGCAGTTTATCAACAGAGCGGAAATGAATGAATTTTGAATGACTTACGGTCCGCAGTTCGCAGCTGAACGTGTGACGGAATTTATTACTTCTCTGATCCACGCTTTCCTCAAAATCAAATGCTTTTCAATAGTTCATGGTTGTAATTGCAATGATCATTATTACTGTTATTACACAAATAAAAATCTGAAAAATGTGTTGAGTTATAATCACAAATGTAAGGCCCGAGGTGTGTCAAAAATGTCAGTCATTAAAAGAGCTGATGTCCAAGCTTTTCTCGCCATAACATGTGAAATGAATCAAAATGTTCCTCCGGGATTTCAAAACAGCAATAGTTAATGCATTAACCTGCATTCTGCAACTGGGCTGTAAATCTGAGGACTGATATCTGAAATCTGTCCTCCCAACTTCAGAGGCAGCTGTGTGACTGATTTACAGCTCTTAATTGTTCGTAAACAAGCAGGGCAGCAGAGGAGCGCACGCTGCTCCCGGCTGCCCCATGCGGTGTTTGCTCATAATAATGTTGACTTTTTTCCTTTTTTTTTTTTCCCCTCCTATGCCCGGGTTTACTCTCGGTCACACAGACCATGCAGGGGCCCCTGGAAAGGGAGGGCGGATAGCGGAGGGGGGCGGGTGTGATTATGACCGACGCTCTCTGTTCCAGGAAAATAACCTATTTATGAAGTCCAGCGTAGAACATTTTCAAAACAAATGTGATCAAGTGAACCATAAACTAGGCCGACATACAGTTGTTGTTGAGCCACATGAAAAGTAACCGCAGCCTACTGTTTAAAAAGTCATAAACTTATAATCTGATGGGTAAATAGGACACCTCAAGGACTGAACGATAATCTTGTTCTAATAAATAAATAAAACCATCCTTGATTAACAAAAGATGAAAAAAGAATGACATAATGCCGTGGAAGATCTGTTTTTAGTACGTGAAAAGTCTTCTGATTATTTTTTGAGTAACTGGTCTCAGTGAATTGAAGTTGGAATTAGCTTTTAAGACTCCAAAAACTTCTCAAAAAAGTGTCATTTTGAGGCGCAAACATCACTCTTTGGTGTAACTCACATCTGTTGACAGGAATCGCAGGTTTGCATGATTCGGGTGTGAAGGTTCACAAGCTGAAAGGCTAGGAATAGCCCAAGTGTGATAGGTATACTGGTGAAATGATTCTATCACAAGAAATATGATGACGTGGTAAGTCATTATCTGTTGTGTTATGTCATGAAGTTATTTTTCACTGTACTATGTCAATATTTTGATGTCACTGCTTTTAATGACATCTGCCGACTATTCCCTTGATTTAAATACAAAGACTGACGGATAACAGATGGATCAGAGGATATGGCACTCTATACATTTTCAGTAGATTTATAATTGCCTAGTACTCTTACTTAAAGTCGGACTCTCTTCTTTTGGACTAAATGAGAAAAGGAATGAGGAAGCGCTTCGTGGGTCCTTAAGTAAAATCAACAAAACAGGTGCTCTTTGATGAGGGTGTAGAAAGGCATGAGTTGGTTCGAGTGGAATCTTTGCACATATCGAAAAAGGGAGTTTTGAGGTGGAATTCAAGAAAAAAACGCAAAAAAAACAAGGCAGCTCTGTTTTTGAAAAAGTTTAAAAGCCTTTATTGTAGCATGGCAAGGTACAAAGATTTAAAACAGAGACCAATGTGTTTCAGCTCCTAAAGTGAGCCTTCATCGGGGTAAAAAATGTGTAGATCCCAGTTTTTAATCGTTGCACCTAGCTGTGCCACAACAAAGGCTTTTTAACTTTTTCAGAAACAGAGCTGCCTTGGTTTTTTGAAGTTTTTATTCTGCAGTCCACTCCACGATTCCCTTTTTTTGATGTGTGCAAAGATTCCACTTGAACCAATTCATCTCTTCTTTTGGAATTGAGCAGGAAGCACATGTGGGATTAAGATTAACAGACTTATCTGTCTCTGTGTATTTCTATCTAGACATACCGTGTCCTGGCTGGAGACCTTGATTGTAGTATTTTTTCTACGCCGACATTTTTCACCCTGAGAGAGCACAACAGGTGTTCCACTATCTCATCCAAGTGGGAAGAGTGGCCTTGGTGACCTGCGTTTGTTTGGTCTAACATTCACACCAACACAAGGAGTTAATCCTCTAACAAGTCATCGTAATCACAGACTCCAGGTACAACAAGAAACAACAGTTTGGCACTATCCAGGGATGGTAGATAACTCCCCAGTTAGTGAGGGGACTTTTCTTCCGAACAGTGGCTCTCCACTGGCCTGTCGGCTGTCAGACATGGTGACGGATCTGGGCTCTTACCAGGTGATTGCATCACCATTTTCGGAGGATGACCTGAGCGAATCGTCCAGCCCTCGGTCCTGCTCCAGCCCAGACTCCCAGGTGCTCAGCTCCAGCTACGGCAGCAACTCCAGTGCCGAGAGCCAGGATAGCATTCTGGATCACCTGCTGTCCCAGGCCTCTTTAGGAAGTGCCAACAGTGTACTGACAGAGTCTATGGCACCTATACCATTGCCCACTTTTCTCTGGGACTCACGGAGAGATGAGCCAACCAAATGTGAGCCTGTAAAGGAGGAAAATTTTGATTTCCTCACTTGGTCCAATGAGGAGACAAAGGAACAACTTGGAGGCTCTTTCCAGCCCACACTGGAAGAGATCGAAGAATTCCTGGAAGAGAATATGGAGGTGGTAACAATGAAGCAGGAGATTCGAGAAAGTTGTCCAGGATTGGGAATGGGACTGGACGAGGGTCTTGGTCTAGAAGTTGGCCTGGAGTGGTGCAGGGAGGCCTCTCCTGAGCCTCAACTGGAGCCAGAGGTCAAGTGTTTGGATCAAACTGTTCCCACTGCCAACACTGCTGGCCAAGGCACTGCTGCTCCCAGTGAGACCAAAACTACAGTTAACCCCACGTTTGAATCCAGCACAGGGGCCAAGAAGGTATCAGGCAGCAAACTTCTATCAGCAGACAGTGGCACAAATGGTAGTGGGATGCCGGTCATCCTACAGATTCAGCCCCTTCAGATCAAGCAGGAGCCCACAACAGCACCTCTTACCCCAGTAAGCCAGCCCCCACAGCCTGCCCCAGCCTCAGACATCAAAATTGCGCAGCTACTGGTCAACATCCAGGGTCAGACCTTTGCTCTGGTTCCCCACATCCTGCCTTCCCCCAGCCTTAATGTTACCTCCAAGTTTGTACGCATTGCGCCTGTCCCTATCGCAGCCAAGCCTCTAGGGCTTGGGGATAACTCTGCCAGCCAGGGATCAGGGATTGTTATTGGTGGTCAAAAGTTCCAGAAGAACCCAATGGTGGATCTTATCAAAATGCACAAATGCACTTTTCCTGGCTGCACCAAGATGTACACCAAGAGCAGCCACCTGAAGGCCCACCTGAGGAGGCACACAGGGGAAAAACCTTTCGCCTGCAACTGGCAGGGCTGTGGATGGAGGTGGGTACTGAAGAGGGATGCATGTATACTGATTGAATGAATGTATTACAAACAGAATGATCTCTGCCTATTCAAAATTACCATCATCAAGCAATGCACTTAAGGTTTTATTAGACTTAGAGCCTCTCTAGTATTTAGAATGGTTATAATGGTCATAGAAGGCTGTTTAAAAGCTTGATTATTCACAAGATTAAGCAATATCAGCAGAATCTAACATTGCATCCACATGTTTTAAAAGGGCTTAACCTCCATTTGCTAGTGAGGCCTGTGAGCAGTAAAAATGTCAGTGATGCATGGAGGCAGTGCATGTCATGGTGTCATACTGTTTAATGTTAAATTTTAAATGACATTTAAACCGACCTGTCACTTTTACAGGTCATCTATTTGCACTAGCGAGGGAACTTAGAGGGTTCTGAGATCCAGACCCCCAACACCTCCTCAAAGCTTCCAGCAGTTGAAATTGAAAGAAGCAGCTCTAAGACATGAATGTCATTTTTCACAATAGGGTTCATTACCATGGAAGCAAAGCTTAAGTGGGTTTGTGTTTGTGGAATGTCAGCAATATGCTTCAGCATGGAGAGAAAGCGCTCACAGTCATTCAAGCATTTTGTCAAAGAAAAGCAGAAGAAAACAACCATACTGTTTTCTTTTCACTAAGTCCTGGAGCTCAAGAGCTCCTAATGGTGTGCTGCAGCTTCCCAGGTGTTAATTGGGATGATGTGAGGTGGAAATATAGACAGGTTAGCTTGCACAGTCACGCTTCTTGTCAGGCACTGAGATATTTAGGATGTGCAAGAATAGCTTGGGTGTTATTTTGCGGGTGTAAACTAAATCTGGGACAGAGCATGTGGGCTGCAGTCACATGGGGGCACAACATGGGCACCTCCTGTTGAGACTCGACAGCTGTGAGGTTGCTGAGACCGAATGAGTCTGTGTGTGTGTGTGTGCATTTGTGTAGACTAAGTATAAAGCAGCAAGATCTAATTTGGAACCATGCTGTGTGTAATGGAGAAAGGCAAAGAGAACTTGGATGTCTTCATCAGTGAGGCAATTTCTTTTCTCATTCAAGTAAAGTGTCTCTTTAGATTCAGTCTAACAGTGTGTGTGTATGTGTGTTTATGTGTGTGAGATGGAGTTTGGCTTGAGCCCAGAGTTGCCCGACTTGAGCTGGCTGTTTTCCTGAGTTAGAATTTGACTTCCTCAGCCATATTCTCTTTAGCTGGTCACCCCAAACTTGGGGGGGGGGGGTGTCCTGAAAGGTTGGGCAATCTGTTCTACTTTCAGATCATCCAGTCATGCTCAATAAAGATCATGATAGATGATCCGATCACGCGAGGTGGTAGGGGGAGTTACGTCAGCACGAAACTGAGGTCAGTGTTTTGTGCAGGTGAAGAGAGGGGATTTTACTGCTGCACCTGTGACAAAAAATGTGGTCGTGTGCAGCAGGCATAATTTTGGCTGGGCCTTACATTTACAAAAGTTAACACAAATGGACATGGAGCTAAAAATGATTCCTGCCTAATTTGTGTCTCTGTAATGGACTAAAAGCAGAGAACGTTTCTGTTGAGAAAAGCTTATAAATTGACAGCGCAGTGTTCTGCTCTCTCTCTCTCATTAAAAGTCAGTCTAGCTCACCTGGCACACCGCTCTTTCTCTCTGTCTCTTTCCCTAATTCTCCGCTACGTTACAGCACTGTATGCTCTGTGAGACAGTTGATACAAGCAAATAGTCGAGCATTATTTACTTTTGGTTATTGATAAGGTCACTCACCAAGACATAAGTCTGTGTTTGTGTGGTTTGTTGGTATCATTTCTGCACGAGGGGTGCTCCAAACCAGTACAATATCACCATTTTCCACTTAACATTATTTTAGGCTATATTTAATATTACAATTCAAATCATGTTCATAAAATTATAGGCCTGTTCATATGAAGCAAAGAGCAAAGCTTTGGTGAGCATATGAAAAATGGAGATGTGAGGTGTCAGCCATGGGAAGGTGATGCAGCAGGCAAACTGAATCGTAATTAAGGTTTTAATTCACTGCTCTGCGCTGGGCAGACATGTTCCTCCACTAGAAACAACATCTCTAAATGCAAGCAATGGGATGCAAATTATAGAGATTATTTTTCTAACATCTTATGATAGTAACTTAGTTAAAGGTTTCTTAATAGGCGATCCTATTGTCTTTGGAGAAAACAATCGTTATCCGTCCCTTCAGTTGCTGATTAATGACCTGATCGCCAATTGGTGCAAGCCTAGGGTCCTTAAAACTGACAGTCAAAAAGGGCTTGGGATGGAGTGTGTTTTTGTAAGTCAACTTAGTCAAGAAAAACCACACCATTTTGAATTTTAGTGAATTTGTGACCGAGCATTTTTAATAAACTGCAGAGTAGGGATGGCAGTTTTTGCACTACTAATGGTGGACCAAAGTTAAAGAAGACATGGTAAAAAGAAAAAAAAAAAAAACTTAGAAAAAACAGTGCCCTTTCATGCCTGAATAAATTCAACACATGCTGTGACAGTGTTGTATCAACACGTTGCAACAACATGGTCTTAAAACTCCAAACACTCAGTATCAGATCTTTCTCAGCAGCGATTTTGAACATGTGTGCATTGATCTATGCACATGGGGTGTGCTCATATTTATGTGCATGAAGACAGTTGGAAAAACAAACAAACAAAAAATAAAAACTGTCCAAACCAGTAGGCTGTTAGAAAGCCATTGCCAGTCAAGAGAAGTCTTGGAGGAGCTTCATTCAGTCATTCACAAGCCTCTTCTTGTATGTGCAGGTACCACGTGGTTAATAATATCCCTTTAAAGCTTTGTTTTGGTCCACAGGACTGCAGTACCAACCTGGCAAGCTACTACCAGTCATGTCCTGTGCATGTAATGCTGTGTGTGTACATGAGGGGAGCTGTAGAAATTTGTGCAGTGGAAATTCAGGCTGTGTGTTGCAACTAACAAAGGGCTCTTGTCTGTACACAAAAGGCAGGATGTAGTTTGGGTGGAAGCGTGTGTGAGAACTAGTGTGTCTGTGACCGACTGTACTTTTTGGGGTAAATGAGGGGGTTGACCAAAGTAAAAAAATTGGAAAAAATGTGAAAGAAGAAAGCAATGAGGTGAAGAGGAGAGAGTAACTAAAATTTTAAAAAAGAAAAGACAGGAGAAAAAGTGCTGTTGGCTTGGGAAGTGGGGTGGGGGGGCAGATAGAGAGGGAGAAAAAGGTCTGTTTTAGTTTTGCACACAATCATTTGAAGAGAGAAGCAGTGAGGAAGTGGAGCGAACAAAGACAAAGTGTTGAATAGTTACCATGACTGTGGGCCAGGAACGTCCAGGCTGCCACGCTGCATGAAAGGGAAGAGAGGGATCAGTCAAGGTTCCTCATAGACTGAGAGGAGCAGGGAGGGAGTAGCTGGGTGGGGAGATGCACTGAGCGTGCTACTGTATATTCAAATGTATAATAATGTCACTGCAGAAACGACAAATTTACAGGTTCAGGTAAATATATATTTATCATTTCAGATTATCAGTAATTGTTTTGTTTGCAGCGGAGCTCATAAAAACTGTAGATCTGTGCCTCCGTTGTTATGGTCTTACACTAAATGCAGTGTCAGATGCTGCGAGGACATGCAAATGCTTTGTTTCTGTGACCATTGGTTTAATGTAATATGACATGAAGATTAATGAAGATTACTTAAAAAATTAATAGAAACTAGTACAAACTAAAATACTTAACCCTTAACGTCTTAGAATGGATGTTGACAGAGGGCCCCTGTACAAAAGAGCAAAACTTAAGTAAAATGTATTAAACTTTTTGGGGGCTCCTGGTGGTCTTGGGGCTCTGGGGGCAGTTAACAGTTTTTCTCAGTTGGTTAACCAGCCGCATCTTTTGGGGAGTCTGGTTTAGTGAGCACTTTGTTGACTCTTCTCCCATCATGTGATTTTCACTTTTAAAGCTCCATGTGATAGCTGAGCAAAGTAAAGAAAGAAAGATTCACAAATGCTGTCCAGGTTGAAGTTTCGAGGGCATTACTATGGAAAAGCAGAATATAATATTTAAAAAACTAGCACTATCATCACTGTACTTACATCTACCAAGGTTTTATAGTAATCACTAAACTAACTAGTTGAAAACCAACCATGTCAAAAACCCTGCACTGTCAATTTTACCATTAACTTACATCAACCTGACAGCAGGGCTGCATAGTTAATCGAAATTTAATTGAATTGAATCGCAATATGGACTACTGCAGTTTTTAGGGGGCACAATATTTGTTCAAGATAAAATGCGTGTGTCAAAATGCAATTTAATTTGTGTGCCTGATGTGTAAAGCACATATAGGAACACTATTACTATTCCTCATACTTTTTATTTTTCTCTCACCAAATTTCGTCGTTTCACTAGCTTTGAGCACACATACATTAAACAGATATCAAATCATGCAGAATTATCGGAATTGGTGCGCTATGACTTTGGCATTGATTTGTAAAACGGTGTTCACAAAAATCGAGTGGAAAGAAATGTGCCATAAGACTGAATGGGAAATCGTCTTAACAAGTGTTCAAAAAGACCAAAAGTCGCTTGCATTTGAGGGCATGTGGTGTCCCACTACTTTAACATAGAAACATGATTAAAACTGTAAAATAGACATA
>JAQFJA010000012.1:29715416-29731488 GCA_029874485.1 Naso brachycentron | reverse complement strand
TGCTTTTCTAGTCAGAGTCATAGAAATCTGAGCTTCACTATTTAATAAGATGGCAGTCTGTATGCAAATTGAGATAACAAGTATGATATGCCTTTTTGCCATCAATTTTGCTGCATGATTGGCTTTTTCTGTGTTCAACAGGTCCCAGTCAGCTGGAAGCCTTTCCTGGTTACATCTGAATCAGTTGATGGATCAGTTAATGTAGTTCTTCGACCTAAACATGACTTGCATTTCCACTTTGTGGCAGATTTGGTGGTTGCATAGTACTTAGCGAGTTGGCCTGGAATGGCTTCGGAGTACTGGCCATAGGGATGTGAATCTCTTTTACAGTTTTTGCTGAAGACATTAGCTGCTTGTTCAATAATAGCTGCGTGGTTTGCCTAGACCCCAGCTTGAGCTCAAAGGACATCGACTGGAACACCAGCTGTGTCCTGCACAGCATGTTTTCTCTCCCCTTGTTGCATGGGATGGCATTGACTGTCACTGTTTACAGCAAATGAAGAAAAATTCAATAGACAGGTTGGTTTCCACACTGAAACCCTGATCTAATTTTAACTACAATTTTAACATGGTCTCACTCTCTTTGTCAGTTTACGAAAATGAAATCTTTGGGAGCTGTTTTCAAACTAGACCCATCCTTTAGGATTTTTACATCACGATTTTTTGATGATTTTCTTTCTTTCTTTCTTTTTTAAAATGTTTTTCTTTCTTCCCCATGACCAGTTATGTGTTGGAACCTCCTGAACAGCAAAACCTAATAGTGATTAAATTCTACATGTTTCTGTTACATACTTCAAACATGTTGAATAATGGCACCTTTGCAAAATATGGATTTACGTAATGATTTTGAAATGTCAACTTCGATCTTGAATGTTGAAATACAAACCTCAAACAGGATGCAGCAACTTCTCCTTCAGAGGAACCTTTTAGGCGTGTGTGTTGTGTAATTTTTTGTTTGTTTGTTTTTGTAGCCATCTTTAGTCTCTTAGATGTCTTCTTACATCCAATTATGTTTCAGCCATACAGCTCGAGTCCACCTCAGGGGCTTGCCACTCTTACACTATCTTTCTTTCTCTGAAACACACACACACGCAGACACAGAGAAAGTAAGACAGACAGACAGACACACACACACACATACACGCACACACACACATCGAGACAGCAAATGATCCCCCTCTCTTTTCCTTACATAACTGGAGGTTTTTGTTACACCACAAACTAACATAAATGCCAAACCACGGCAAATTCATTTAAGGTTTAAGGTTTAATTTTAAAGATGGAATTTAGCATAACAAAAATATTACAAGTAATACTGCTAGTAACACATAACAACCACTCTTAATAATACTAATAGTAAAGAACAAATTGTTGATATAGATTATAATCACAAACACCTTAGTTCTTGTAATAATTGTAACAAATAAAATAGAGTATTACTCCTTAATTTGCATAATGAAGTGTGCTCGAAGCTTTGAGCACAGTGACTTTTAATCCAGTCTGATCAGTGAAGAGGAAGTTAAAAGCATCAAAGTGGGGTTGGTAGCACAGAGATCTAATTACTGCTTGTGTCTGTGGAGCAGGATGTCATTGCACGTTTACTTGACTGAGATATACAATTTCACTGCGGCCTGTTCTGACACTGTATAGGCACACTGGCTATCATGTTCACTGCACCTAAATGGAAAAAGACACAAATATGAAAAAATGTACTGATTTACTGATATTGGAACAATCGCTTCTCTCTTCGAAATAAATTCCTTTCTGAACAGAGAAAATGGCATGCAGGGACCTGCCACTGTTTGTGATTTTGTTCTTTAAGTGATTCTAATGTACCCTCTCCTGATTTTAATCTCTCCACTGTGCCTGTTGACACAGAACCAGACATTGATTTGACTCACAACAGGACCTTGTATTATTTCCTCTTACCTAGTTAGTGACTTGCTCACCAGTGCTGAAAAATCGTTCATCATTCAAGGTGTGCGGCAAATATGGTCAAAGAGAGAGCTGACTCTATTGCCCCGTTTTTGCCTATGCATTGCTACCCTAGATACTCTGGATGAGCCATATGTGTAATGGCAAAATGTCTTAATCATTTTGGCAGCACCCTACCTTACCCTGCCTGGACCCCAGACCCATGTTTGGGTGATACACAATCAAGCCCACATGTGAATAGAGCCGGTTATTGTCCGGGCATGACACCCAAAAAACTCTCTTTCACCAGTGGGATCTGAAGTGCAAACAGTGCTGCTGCTTTGTACTCTTTTCTGCTCGCCTTTATCAATAATGTACTTTCAACAAAACACTGAGACTTGCCTAAACCCAACTGAGTATTTCCGGTACGTGACAACACATGAGAGACTGACTTTGTCTGGTTCTGCAGACATTGTACACTCAGTCGTCCGACAAGTGCCCATCGGTCCAACGTCCTGTTATTGAGAAACACAAAACTCATTGCTTCGACGCCCCATTGGTCCGACAATACACTCACTGGTCTCTTTCACCCGCAGCCATCTCATTTAATTTCATTCATTTAGGCTATAGTCTATGATCTGATTCTCTGTAGGCTATCATATTTTATGTTCCCGTTCCTTTTCCTTAATTGTTATTAAGCCATTAGAGATTTTTGTAATTTCCTTTTCCCCCATGGTTAACATTAGGAAAAAATTACAGGGTTAGGATGTAATATGCTGGACTTTTCCCACAGCATGGCCAGAATAATGGGGTGTCGGAACAATGACATGACACCCATATTTCATGAGTAAAATCGGCAAAGTTACACTTTGTGATTTGACTGGCGGCTATACTTACAGATTGTGTGAAAAGCGTAACTCACTTAACTTTCACATTTTTTAAAACTTTTTTCTGTGTGATGTGCGTTAAAATGGATGCCGAAAATGGTCTGTTGATAGTCATATGGACATAATGCCTGCAATATTACATCTTTTACCTTGGTTTCTGTGTTTATATCTGTAGAATAAGCCACACACAGGAAAAAAATCTGTGTGCATTGATTAGCAGTCTGTGTCCTCAGATTCACCATACGTGCTCACTATCTAGCAATTGTGAATCCGTGTGCATGGATTGTCAAACCATGGGCACAGGTTGCTAAACATATTACAAATCTGAGAGCACATGTGTAAAAGGTATACACAGATTTCTACACTGAGATTATGGATTTACACATGGCATGTTTTTCTGTCAGTACTGGGAAAAAAAGTGTGCAAATGCTTGTGGTTTCTTGCCCGTAACCCGCTTCCATTCCACACAAGTGCCCCATCCAGCCAGTGGTTGTCTCTTGTAAAGCAAATCGATGTGATCACTTACTGACTTTCCATTGATAAATATTCTAAAAATTAAGAGGGTACACTGCTGCCTCATGAGACCTGACACACTCAACACAGTGTGCTGTCATAAAATTGTGGATTTGTTTCCATTTTTAATTAAAACTTCTGAATGTATTTCTTTTTACAATTAATTCTTAACAATTTTCCACAATCCTTTCAAACTTGAGAGAAAAAGTTGTTTACAATCAGATAAAGTATGATTCAGTGGAATCGGAAACTACTTGAACGGATAATCAGATGCTTCAGATCTGTGCTCATGGGGGTCCATTAGGTGCCTGATATATCTGTAAAAAATGGTTGCAAAACTTTACCTCTTTTCTTTTTTTTTTTTGAGTGTGTGAGGCTGCCAAATTCCCAGGCCCAGTCGACCAGAACATTTGGCATGGGGCTTGTTGTGGCAGGGTTGGTGTTTGAAGGATGAACAGTACCATAGTGAGTGGGAGCAAAGCGGGAATCAGACAATGGACCTTTATTCATGGGACAGCTTTTTTCTGAGGTAGTGGTGTAGTCCATCGTACAAAGCAAGAACTCTGTTCTGTCTTATCAGCACAGAGGAAGGCCTTAATGAGGTCTCACGGGAGGTGCAGTGTTTTTTATTAATGTGATGGCATGTCAGGCTGTAGAGATATGCTATGTCAGCCAGGAGTTGGCTCCTGTGTGTTCTGGGATGGTTTTACTCTGTACTGTTGACGTAAGTGGGGCAGAAGGATGGGAGGTGAACAGTACCTAAGAAATGGGAATGAGCCATTATGAGACATTCCCCAGTATGTCTGTATGGATGAATGCACTTTATGTCTCATTTATTTCAAATATTTCACCTTGACCTGTTCATGACTATCTGTCCCAAATTTCATGGCAATCCATCCAATAATTGATGAGACATTTCAGGTCCTACAGCAGTTATGTCAAAATATGACCCTACCACAAATGGGCCTATTTGGCCGTTTTGCTTAAGTTTATGCACACAGCAGCTTCATACTCCCTAAAAACTAATAAATAAAAAAAGTAAATAAACAACTAGGTAAACAAAGTTCAAAACAAACCCAAAGAACCTCACACTTACCAACACCTGTCTCCAATTTTGGAGCCTTGCGCCTTAGAGGGAGAACTCACCAAAAATGAAAATTTAGTCATTATCTACTCACCCTCACGTAGATGGAAGGTCGGATGAAGATTTTTAGTCCACAAAACACTGCTTGAGTTTTACATGTAAAAGTGCTGCATTAATCCCCCAAACAAGTGAAATGAATGGTGACAATCATCAGAAGACATTACCAGACTTTACAGGCCCTTTACGACGACCAAATTTTGTTTTTTAAAATCTTTGTCTGTCTCATTGCAGGACATCTTTACTTTCAGATGTACTAGATTTCCCTTTGTCTTAATGCAAATAGAAGACATACATTTCTCTTGTCAGGTGGTTGTTTGTCCAGCCATCATTTGCCGAGTACTTGCTTCCAGCAGAGGGTGTTTTACGTCACCTGAAAGTTCTCTGTTCTCTGTAACTATCTTCTGTCAAAGCATTCAAGGTGTAAGGCAAAGAGTGTCCATCAAGACAACGTGATAATGGAGAGAGGTCACGTCAGGACAGATGTAATCATGTTTGACTCTGTCCTAAACATTGAGAGGACCAGGCAGCTATGTTTACAAACAGAACACATTGTGCGGTTGCTATTGTCCTTCGTTCCAGTTCTTTTTACGTCTCTGGGGAAAATAGTGGTGTTACACAGCTGGTCCAGTTTTTCCTTTGTGGATATTTTAAGGCATAAAAATACACTGCCAGGCAGGAGGAGGGCAAAAGCAAGGGAATGAGATCAAGATGCAAGGGAAAAAGAGGGAAGTAAATGTGGATTATGAGGAAATATGAAATCTATACTGAAAATCGATGGGGTGAATCTGTTGAGAATGTGAAAATGACAGCACTTGACCTGATGTGTGATAGCCAGTATTCTGTGGTAAGTGTGCTGATACCAAAGGTTTACTTCCGTGTCCTACCTCACCTGTCCCAGGTCTTAAATGAGAGAGGGGATAGATTCTGCTACACAATACTTCAGAGTGACGATTGAAAGCTCGAATTGCAACACCAGTGTCTAATGTAAGGGGCCTTAGCTCCTTTACTCAAATATAACTTTGTGTTATGCCGGGGTCAGACTACACAAAATTAGCTCGATAATACCCCGACCAGGAAGACGTGGGGAGTCTGGTTGGCTTGAAAACGCTCAGTCAGCATCAGGCAAGACAACTGATCGTTTTATCTTGCGTACTGTGTGATAAGGGACGACAACAGATGCCTCATCTAGGAACGCCTCATGACAGAAAGACTAGCATGTTTGATTTTTTTTTTACCTCTCATGACGGCTTGTCGGTAGTAGTAGTAGTCCATAACGAGCACTTCCTTTCCAAAGACATCAAGCATGTCGTGAACTAAAAGTGATGATTGATCGGGAGCAACGTGTTGTCACGACAGGGCAAAAATTTATTACACTTTAATCGCCTTATCTGACACAGTGAACATTTTAAAATACAAAAATATCTTGACCAAAATTGCCCTGAGAGATGTTTACCGGCAACATGTTTACTTGTGTGAATGTTCATGTTTTTTAATAGTCTGAATTCTCAAATGTCATGTAATAAGAAAACAGGCTTCCTTCAATGATCGAAGAGACAAACAAAGCTTGGTGCTTTTTACCATTCAGCTTCGTAATAAATCCAACCATCATTTCTTACCAAGGTATCTTATGCCTCTTGCTTTTGCTGTAAACAAAATGAGAAAAATGTGAATTAATAATCAACAGATCAACATGTCAGTAATAAAAAATTATATAATTTAAGTAACTAGGTAGCCAGTAACATACCAAGGCAGCTTTTACTCTCTGTTTGGTAAATAACAGTCTATAACCTGCCTGAATGAGCATTCATCTTTCTCCTTATTTAAAGCTGTTTTTAAATTAAACACGTAATATGTAAAGAGTTGCTTGCAACTGTGGAGAGTTGTTTAGCACATGTTGAAGCAAATATTTGCAACCAAATCTTTAGGTAGCTTTTGGCAAATGATTTACCCTACTGGTTGATAAAAGCACTGTTGTTAGCTTAGCCATAAGTCAGGGCTGCACTGATGTTTCTAAAGCTAACTGAAAGCTACAGAAACATTGTGCTGGTAAGATTCTTTCAATTTATTAAATTTATTTATAAACAGTAATTCAGTTGACTTAGCTTTTGTACTGAATAAGCCTAAATGCAACAATGATGTTAGGTCTTTGCTTAGAAAATTTGAGATATAAATATAACAGATTATAGCCATAGGCTACTTCCCATCTGTAGTCCTGTAGGCAGGTCGATGTTACAGATGTATACAAATGTACACAGAGCCTCACAACACACAGATATTCCTCCAACAGAAATACCAATGAAAACTGTACATTAGTTGATGAAGACACATATAACAAAACAAAAAAAACATATGAATGTCGCTCAACACAAACTAAGAATTAAGTGACTAGAGTTTAAAGTACGAAGCTCATCTTTTCTGTCATATCTTTGCTAAAATTCTATAATAACTTGTTAGCATATCCCATTTCAGTTGGTCTGAAAGATCACTACACTTCTGTACCTCTCCTTGGCTCTGTGTGTTCTGTATTCAGACCCTCACAGGGTATTTTTCGGGCAATCATGGTAATTTCAGAGACCATGTGTTCCTGTCGGCTGCTCTGCGCTTCTCAGGATCAGGTGACGTCAGTACAAGCTGACTGGCTGTTGAAACAAGTGACATGCCTTACACTCAGTTCAACTCTGCCGACAATAGTGTCAAGCGACGCTATCAGCTGTCTTGAGCTGAGCTGAAGGACCAGCTTACACCGCTGCAACTTTCAACTCGTCATGAATCTTTGATGAAAGATTAAACATTAACATTAAACATTAAACACATTAATCATAGCAGAGTATTTGTGCATCCTTGAAATGTTTCAGTCCTAGTTGATTTGGTTACTGTTATGGTAACTTGTGGTAACGGCACGTTTCAGTAGTTCAAAGTGAGGTTTCCCTCCCTGTGCAAGCTGCATGTTTTATCTGCGAGCAAGTTTACCATGACAATTTTATAAGTGTGTCACTTTGGTTATTGTTGAGTTCTTCTTCTCAACAGTAAGAGGCCAAAAGAAAAAAAAAATGCCAACAATGGTACTGTAATGCAGCTTTAAACCCAGCTTTGCCCTGTTTCAAATGTCCATGTTATGAAGGAGATAATGAGTTGTCCTGATAATGGAAAACAAAGGACTCACTGTTGAGGACTCTAATTTCGCAGAAATCTTTGACTGCCTAATTGTCTAATATTTTCCGACATCGGGGGGATGTTGTCATGTGTTATCGCCAATTTAATCAGTAAATTGTCAACAAAGACACCATACTCTAGCCTGTATGATGTCTTTGCAGAAGCACCCTGTGTAGACAGTATTACAGTTTTCTGTAAACTGGCCCAACTTATGCCAGTGGAACAATGGGTAACACCGAGATACACCGGGTAATGGAAATGTAACTGAGTAATTAAATCATTTTAATAAGCACTACATGTTATGAAGGGCATAATAATGCAGATTCAGTTCAACAGTCTCTGGGCTCTGTCACCTGGCAAGCTGAGTCAGTTTTATTTATTTAGCACTGACTCACAACACAAGCTGTCTCCAGACACCTTACACATAGGACAGGTCTAGACCACTCGATAGTTTACAAAGAGCAACAAGTGAAAGCAATTCCCATGTAAGCAAACACTAAGCCTCCATAGCAGCAAAACTAGGGACTTGACCAGGGCAAGCCTGTGCCAGCCCTAACATAAACTTAAAGAAAAGTTTTATGTCTACTCTTAAACATGGAGAGGGTGTCTGCCTCCTGCACTGAAACTGGAGGATGAATCCACAGGAGAAGAGCTTGAAAGCTGACATCTCTGCTTCCCATTCCACTTATGGAGACTTTAGGAGCTGCAAGTCTTCATCCTGGGACCCTAGTGTTTTACACAGTACCACCAGATGTGCACTGCAGGTATGAGCCATTGGCTGAGTAGGTGCCGGGAGAGCAGCCCGGCATTTTACAGAGACTTTTACAGAGACTATTTTACAGAGGCACAGTCGCAGTGTTTGGGGCTTTGCACCACCCACAGTAATTGTGATTGGTTTAGAGAAAAACAAACCGGGTGCGATGTTTTTTCCTCTATACCAGAATGTGTAAGCATGGAGCCAGACCTTTCCCCAGCACTGAGTGCTGTGGAGAGTGGTCTGGCTATGTGAGACTAGATAAGATAGATCTTTAAGGTAGACTGGTGCTTGACCACTACATGCTTTGTAGGCGAGGAGAAGGAATTTGAATAACATTCCTGATTTGGCTTGTAGCCAGGTCAGAGAAGCTACTTTAGGATAAATCTGATCTCTTATCCCAGTTTTTGTGAGTATATGTGTTGCAGCATTCTGGTTCAGAGCCTTGAATAACTTACTGGGGCAGCCTAATAATGAGGAATTATACAGCCTGGAACTAACAAACATGGGCTGGTTTCTCTGCGTCTTTTTGAGACATGATGTGCCTGAATAAGACTGCCGGTATGTTACAAAAGTGAAAAAAGACATTCCTTAAAATTGGTTTAATGTGGGAGTTAAAGGAGATTTCCTGATTAAAGATAACAGCCAGAATTCTTACCGCGTGGCTGAAGCAAAACCATCCGGTGCAACTACAGTATATCATGAGTGTGTTCTATGTTGTTTAGAGCCGAACACCTTCAGTTCAACTTCAGTTTTGTCTGAGTTTAGAATCAGGAAATTGCAGGTCATTCAGGTCTTCACGTGCTAAAGACACGCTTGAAGTTTAGTTAACTAATGAGTTTTACTTGGCTTTGTAACTGGTAAGGGTGTTTTTTTATTTGGCTGCAAAGGTCCACTGACCCCTGTTGCTGTCGAAGTCAGACACCCTCTAGAATCGGTCATGCTGGATTTGGTCAAAACAAAGCACTAAATGGAAACCAGACACTCACACTCACACACTGAAAGATATCTACACCTGTTGACTCTGTGCTCTCTGATAGGAGCCCCGTAACAGCCAATACATATTTGTAGCTACTTACTGTACGTGGGGTTAAATTTCAATGATGCATGTGCCCATACATTATGATTAGAGGTAAATACATTTTCACTGTTCTTTCGACTGAATTTGGCAAAAGCTTATCAACTTGCTCCGCTGGTGATGAAGAAGATGTTCCCTGGTACAAATCCGATCTTCATAGTTGTTTCGCCACTTGTCGACAATCGGATACAAGAAGCTTCAAAGCTGACGAATGCAGCAATGCAGATTGGTGTTCAGACATAGGCCACACCAAGGACACTGCCAGCTGGTATTCGCTAGTCATTCAAGATGAGCACTCCCTCCCAGTTCTCGCTCACTTAAATCGTTTTCAGCAGCTGGAAGTCCAGACTTAAAAGCAGTGTGACACAGAAATGTTACGTTCTTAATTATGATTGTTTTAACCAGGCTGGTTCTTTTGAGTGCTTGTGAGGAATTCGTTTAAACGTTGCGTTTTGTCATTTTCACTCCTCCTCATTCAGGAAAGAGTTTCAGTATCAGAGGTGTGATATATTGTAATACAAAATAATAATCATATAATAATCATACAATCAGATCATATAATAATAATATATTTCTATGATCTTATATGCAGCTTTTGGTATTATATTTTTGTATATACATTTCTTAGCTGCATTTTGATGTGCATATATGTATTGTTTGTCTTGTATTGTTGATCACCACAAAATTGTGACTGGTCATGTGACCTGAGCCTATGTGTACTTAAGATGGCTTCTCTGTATCACCTTTAGACTGAAGAAGAGCGTGTAGCTCGAAACGTCACCCTACTGCACTGAGGTATTTCATTTAAAAAAATTTTATAAGGGAACTGAAGAGTGCAGACCTTCATCTTTTTTTGAAATTGTGAGCTCTCAGTAAATATTTACAGAAAATGTTCAGTTGAGTAGCCCATAAACAGAAATTACAGCCTGGTCTAAAGTCGCATAAACAAATGTAGTTGTAATTTAATTACTATCGCTTCTGTGAGCATAGTGGTACTGCCCATGCCCACACAGTTCACTTGCAAGAGGATGTGACAGTGGCGACCAGTTTCAGGTTGGTTGGAAAACCAAATGTTACCTCATGTATTTGGGCACATTTTGGCTTTGAGCCGATTTGGATGAGGCGACATGCTGCCATTGTCTGAAGAAAGTGCAAGTGTCGTGCGGTAATACTTGTAACTTAAGGTCACATCTTTGCATTAATCCCCCTGCAATGCCAGACTTAATAAGGACAGCAGCTCTTCTGTGGTGAGAGGAGAAACATCGGGCCAACCGCAACAATTTGGAGTAAGTGAAGCTTGGGCAAGTCAGCTCAGTACAAATGGGACTGTATTAAGTGGTGAGTGCCTAATGACAGCGTGATAAGCTATTTGGTTGAAGAGATGGTGCCATTTAAAACAGTGATCAAAGCCATGTTACAAGACTCTGAAAAGCAGTATTAGCTTCCCGTCCAAAAAATACTTTTCACAAAAAGCCATCCCTGAAAAGTATTTTTCAGTCAAGGAGGACATAAAATGAGAGCTGACAAACAATTTCTCAGTCACGACAGACATGTGGTCACACGCAAACATGATGCTTTACATGAACCATTCACTATTTGACAGAAAACTGTGAACTATAATCTGAGTAAAAGGAAGACGTCAGGAAGGGTCATTTTTTTGCAGTGTGATATTTGCGCTCTGTGTGAAAATACTCCTGCCCAGTCAGTAGTTTGAAAAATATTATTAACATGCAAATTAATCGCAATAAAAAAAAAAAATCTGGTGTGTAAAGGCCTTTACATACCTGGTGTTCTTAATGGCAGGATGCAGGTTTTAGATAGTGTTTGGATACAGTAAGAGGAAAACAGGAGAAAACAGGAGGTGTTTATCATGTATATGTGTATTTGCTATGTACTGTATGTACCATTAAAAGTACAGGTACCAGTACCAGTGAGTCATATGCAAGTGTTGTGCATGTTTCTGTGTGTGTTTGCCTCAGCTGTTTCAAGGAGAGAAAACATGTGAATATGGCCAAGGTGAAATTCCTGTTTGGAGGCGTGATGTTTGACAGCTGATCCACGTTTGACAGCTGATCCACCTGTCACACAATGAAAGGGACACATTATTAATGTTCATAAACACAAAGGCATTTATTACACAACAATAAAGCTGAGAAGAAGGAAGGCTGGCATAGACCCTGAAGTCAGCTGTGTAAAAAATGGTCCAACAAATGCTACTAGACAAAGTAGATAGTTTACAAAAGTTTAGGAAATTAACACCACTTGCTGAAAGTTTGAAGAAGAAAAAAAAGTTAAAAGACAACAATACTGATCTTTAGTCTTGAATGATGAAATGAAATGAAATGAATTGTAGTGAAACTTTCTGCAGCTAATCATGACCCCAGAGAATGAATCCTGCTCATTTTGCTGATCGGATGTCTCTTCCTCTAGCGCCACCAGCAGGTTAATGTATTTGTTTTGTGTTGAATCATTGGACGAAAAAAATTTTGATTGCTGGTTTTTAGTGCTAATTGGACAGTTTTACTAGGATAGTGAACACGGAAAACAATAGGCTACCTACTAAACATTAGCAAGTTAGCATCATTGTTATAGGCATAAGTGCCTTGTGTCCAAAAAAAAGTGTTTAAATAAAGATTTACTGCTAGTTTCATATTCAGTCATTGATCCCAGTTGTGAAGTATCAAACAATTGATATGTAACACAAGATTATGTTACAATTTTATACTAAAATAACAGCTTCAAATTAATTTTTATAGTACATTCATTTAAAATCGGTTGAATGACGTCTCCTTCTCAATCACTCTGTGCCCTGATCGCTAGTTAAACAAAACTAGCTAAAAAACAGACACTATGTCACTTGGGTAAGCTTGTGGGATCTCACTGCTTAAAGCTTTAAGGCACTTTGTCTCTCACACACCATAAACCATCACTAATTGTGATGAAACTGGGTCACATTATATGTAGAAAGTTCTCTCTAGTTTTTCTTCTGATTTTTTTTTCAACTTCTCTGCCTCAACCGTCTCTTTCTCTTTTTTTGTTTTACACCTTTAGGCGCACTGATTTCTGTCTAAACTCAATATGAATGAAATGTTTCATAAAATGACATGAAACATTATCACATTTATGGGAATTATCAAACGAAAACCTGACGTTGAAAGACCGGGCAGGCAGAAGCAGCGCTGCAGCAGATGCAGCAGATGCTGCCTGTGTGAACAACAGTCGTGAGCGGGATGTAGCAGATGGGCGATGCAGATGTGCTGCAGAGGTAAGATGTGTGTCCTTGGCGTTAGGCATGATTTTCCCTCCTCCTTACTCCCCCACGGGCCTGCACTCACATTTCTTTGGCCTGACCTGTTCTTAGTGTGTCAGTTGACGGTTCCTGTCACTCTGCCTCCAAGATGAGCATGTGCCCTGGCTGCCTTGCCAACGAGCCTGGCTCTTTGGTGACATGATCAGCGTGCACAGCTTCTTACCCAGGAGTCTGTGGTTTGAAGCCTGCCCAGGCCCTCCCTGCCACATTAGCACACTTTCATCTTCTCTGAGCCGCACTAAGTTGCCTGATTTACAGAGTTCATCCTTGCTCTCAAGTACTGAACCCTTTTTTTTTTCTTTTCACAACCATGTTCAACTTTCGTCTGGTATCCACCATTAAAAAGATAGTCATGGATTCTTCCAAAAATCTCTATCCAGATGCCTTCGTATGCTTTCATCTGCCTAACTTTTAAGCAAACACTCCATTAACTGTTGCAATAATGATTTCATGTTGCAACAACACACCAGTTAAACGGACTGTACTTAGCCTACTGTACAAATCCTTCAGAGTGAGTGCGTCCTCAGTCCAGGGTTTCCGCTGGTATTATTCAGGCATGGTGGCCCGCCATGGCTAAACCTTTGCCACCACGCCTTCAAAATGACGAAGACAAAAAAATAATGAAGCTATGTCATGTTTTTAGGGAGTCCCACTTTGGTGAGGCCCACCTTGGCCCACCCAGCGCACTCACTTCATTCATCAGCTAATAAAGAGAATAAACAAAGAGCTTACTAAAATATTTTCAAAAGAAAAGAAAAGCAGATGAGGTAGGTAAACAGCAGGCTTTCAGTGAGCCAGACCTAAAGTAACGTTATATAAATGTTTTTAATGGTGTAGGCCACTTGCATGGCTCACAGTGTAGGCTCCGCATGCGGCCCTTGCAGAAGCCCAAATTTATGTAATAAAAATGTTATGTAATTTAATTTATTTCAAATGTAATTTACTACATTTTAAGTTCATTAGTTTTATAATGTCATGGACAGTCTCCATATTTGCTTTTAAGGTGAGACAAATGAAAATAATATATTTTTTTTTAAAAAAAAACAAAAAAACCAAACATGTGTAAACAAGATTACGACTACATTTTTTCCAAAAGTCATCCCCTGCGTTCATGCTGCCCCCATGCCAAGCCTCTCGCTCCTCAGGAAACACTGCAGACACTGCTGCCAAAAATAAAAGGCTGCAAGACAAACACCAATGTAAATTTCTTGTTGGACCGGTAAGTAACAAGAGCTGACTTGCAAGGTTATTTGTCTTTTGTTTTGCACTTGCTAAAGTTTGGCTTAGTTGACTTGCTTGTTTTTGAGGTCGGCCAATTTCAATCGTCTCAGGTTCAGGTTACTTTGGTTTGGCACGTAGCTCTTCTGAGTTGTGTGCAGCTTTTATGGAAACTTCAACTGCTGCACATCAAGAAGTTTGAGCATACAATTTTACTTAAAGACAAGTTTTCAGGACATAACATTGTTATGCTGCTGAGGTTTTTTAGTTATCACATAACATTTTCAAGTATTGTTATCTCTATTCATGATAATGATGTTGCATTCTGAAACTGTGAGGGTGCCGAATGACACAACATACCAATGTTGCATTATGCTGCTTTTACGTAAAAACAGTATAAAAATCAGTATATCAAATATGCAGTGTGTTGATTAAGTCCTATAATCTGACAGAAAGTATTCATAGAGGGACTGAATTTCTTGTTCCCTGGTTGGGATCCTCTTTGTTACCCTGTAGTGCCCCCTGCTCCAGGCTGACAGGAGGGAGGGGGTTCTTTTTATTTTGAAGCCCAGTTAGTTTCACTGCCCATCACAACCTGCTTAAAATAGCCCCAGTCTGGACTAAGCAACACAAAAAGGTTTGATTTGGAGGCACTGTTCCAATTGAATGCAATTATTAACTGAGGATGAGTTGAGGAAAAAATGCTCCAGAGAAAATAAAATACAAATAAAGAAGACATTTGCTTGCATCAGACATGTATTAGCAAAACGTGACCAGCCTGCACATCTTCCCTCTGTCACCTTTTAAGTCAAAATTTTACTTTCACAAGAAGGGCAGATGGGACCTTTTAACATTCAGTCTTTGGTTTCGATGGATTTGTTTTGCTTGCAGTGAATACTTACCAGCCCATAACTGAAAGGACATTTCCAAAATGCTACAACCTAGATAAACACCCGGTGCTTTACAAATGACCCGCTATCTAAATGGTAATGTTCATTCATGAATCCGGGACCCACATCGGTAGGATGCCATATTAAACTCACTGGCTTCTGCTGGTGTGCGTGCCTCTCCCTCTCATAACTTGTCAACATGCAGTGTTTGTGCTTTTGCCTGCCATGACCTTCTGTTGTTGCTAAAGAGTGTAAGGAAGCTTTCGGTCCCAGCCAGCATTTGATAGATGAGAACATCAACACACAACAAAAAAGCTCTACTGTCCCCATTTAACAACCGACAACCTTGGGTATTTGTTTATTAATTCTTAAAACAACCAAATCTTATACACTCTTCACAGTTTTCTTGTAAGTAATTACTGTTCTCTATTTGAATCTGTGTGACATTGCTGAAGCACCACCTAACCACTTAGTGAGGTGGTCACGTGACGGTTGCATGCACAGGGTCTTAGTTGGACTTTAGGGATCACTGTTCGTCCTTTAACCAACAGTCCTTGTCACTACACGATGTGGGTCGGGCATGCACAAGGATGTCCGCCGTCTTGGACAGCTTAGGCTACCACTTGAGTTTGACGGTCTAAATCACAATGTTTTAAAATCACTATGTTTTAAAACTAAATTGTAATGCAGCGCAGTGAGGGTAGCTCTAGCTAGCTCTGGCGCCAGCAACGGCCTGTTTTACATTTTCAAGTTGTTGTGGCTAGTTTGCCAGGACCGAGCAAAGACGTTAGCATAACGTTAGCCGCTAACAGTGCTCCAGCTAACATAACTGGCAAATAAATTACTCATCGTCAGCTAACAAACCATTTGCCGCTTATTCAACGTGTAATCCTAATCTAAATATAAAGTAGGTAACAGTCCAAATATAATCAGAAAAATTTAACATTAGCATTCAGTGACAACATGTGATTTGTCCAAAAGGTGTAGCTGTAGCTAGCTGCCCAAGATGGCGGACCTCTTCACACATGTGTGACTCACATCACATAGGGACTCACATTGTGTACTGACAGTCCTTATAGGTTTCTTTGTCATGACTACCATTTTTCCAAAACATTAACAAAGCTGTTGTAGTTGTGTGAATGTGTGTGTGTGTGTGTGTGTGTGTGTGTGTGTGTGTGTGTGTGTGTCTGTTGCACTTGTAGAGAAGCCGC
>JAQFJA010000012.1:29651072-29670398 GCA_029874485.1 Naso brachycentron | reverse complement strand
TATTGAAAAAAAAATCTTTAATACATGTAAATGTTACCCAGATAGCCCTTAAAACTAATCCAAATGTTAAATTTAACCTGATTTCATTGAGACACAGGGTCTCATTCTCCAGAGAGACCTGTTTCTGACAGCACACAAAATAACAAATTTTGTTGCATGACCCCATTGCGTTTTGTGTTACAGTTGCTTAACTTGAGAGACTGTGCAGTATTGTCATGGAAAAAAGCCTGCCTTTTTTGCTTTTTTTCTTTTATTTTGTAGGTTTTTAGACTTTCATTAGCCTACCAATTTCGGGATGTAAGACATCCATGTATGCATATGTAGTGTAGGCATATGCATGTGCAATTTTAATTGGGCTAACTCCAAAAAACCTGTCGACAACTTCAGACTTATTTATTTATTTATGTGGAGTATTTCATTGGTTTTCCTTGTCGTCATACTTCATACACAGACTGAGACTGTTTCAATGCTTAGTTTTTAAAGCTTATTGAAGGTGAAACTGGTTTTTACATCTTATATGGTCATAATGATCATTTCATGCTCTCTTTCTCTGCAGCTGTTGGTGAAGAATCTACAGTTCGAGGATGGGAAGATGATTGCTGCAGCACAGTACTTCAGCTCAGGAGGCAGTGCCGCGGTGGAGCTCACTGAGGAGGAGAAAACCTTTGCTGAACAGATGAGGGTAGGGCCTCCTCTCCTACTAATTCACGGGAATCTGAGAAAATCTAACAATTTGTCCGTGAAATGTAAATAATTGTCCACTAAAGGTATCCCGTACTGACGTGTGACACTGTTTCCTCACAGGCAGTGTGGCAGAGTATTCTGACTAATGTCGCTCAGATTGAAGATTCCACTGATTTCTTTAAGTCTGGTGCTGCTTCTATGGATGTGGTCAGGTAATGAAAAAAGTCAACACACCTCTTACCCTTTTAAACAACATCTCAGGTCATATTGTGCACTTATTCAACAGCACATGGATAAACAAATATAATATGATGTGTGAAGATTAGATTAGATTAGATTAGATGAAATTTTATTAATCCCACAAGGGGAAATTCAGGTGTTACAGCAAGTCAAAGAAGATAATAGTTCAGACATTCAGCGTTCAAAACAAGACATGAACAAACACGACAGCACTTAGAGCAAACATTAACGTGAGCTGCTGCAACAGGCGGCCCCATGCATGGCGCCGTGACAGTGTTCCGACCCATTTCAACCAATAAATATCATGACTTTCACCCATCAATCAATATTTAATCTACATGGAATTAACTCTATGACTGCTCGGATGTGTTGCAGTGTTTCTTCCTTCGGAAACATGATTCCCTGACTTGTCCTTTAAAAGTCAACACCACACTCATACTGATAATGGTGCTTCAAAGTAAAATGTCTTGACATTAAATCGATGCGATTAAAATAGTAACAGATTTCCTCTGACTTTTCCAGTAGCTCAACAGCAGGTTAAAAGTTTTCACTTATTCATTAAAATATCTCAACACTGGCAAGAGAGTGTACTCTACTGTCCGGTGACTTTTCCTCGTTTGTCATTATGAGGTTGAGAGTTTCAGTCTTAAAATATCTTTTTTTAAATATACATTTTATTGATTATACACATATACATATAGACACCAACAACAACCACCACAAAAAAACTACAAAAAAAACTGCAAAAAACAAAAACAGTTTGATATTGCACAACCGCATATATATGTGTGTACACAGTACAGAAGTGCATCATTGTAATAGTTTAAAGTCCTAAACAAGTTGTGTCATCTATATTGATTCAAACCATTTTTATAACATTTTCATACGTTCTCAAAATAATTGTCACTTGCCATTATTTATTGGATTTAATTTCTAATGTGCAGTGCTGAAACCTTTTCCCAGATTTGATCCCAGTTGATTCCAGAATTACATTCAATATCACTGATGGTATCAGCTGTTCGTTCCATGTAAAGAAGGTCAAAAAGTTTTAGTAACCTTGTTTCTATTGCAAAACATTTTGCTTTCGAATTTTCCAGTTCAACAAAATTGATCCTGTAGCAGTCAAGAAGGCTGGACCTGCTGTCTTATCTCTCCGACCTTAGCTGTGCAGTCCTGTATCCTAGTAGACAAGCCAGTGGACGAGTTGGGATCTTTGTTTTTATCATGAGTGAGATTAAATGGACTACTTGTTTCCAAAATATCTTAACTGCTGGGCATTTCCACAGCATATGACACAAAGTTTCCACTTGTCCACAGCCATGCCCAGCCGAGATCAGAGGAGCTTGGATCTTTTTTTTTTTTCCAAGTGTCGAGGGTTTGATATATGCTGTGTGGCAGATTTTTAATTGTAGAACCTTGTATCTGACTGACTTGGAAATTACTGTGGTCTTAAAATATCTCAACAACAACTGAATGGATTGCTGTGAAATCTTTTACACGTAGACTATTTATAGTTCAGAGAGCATGAATTGTACTGACTTTAATGTCTCGACCTTTTATCTAACACTCTCATCAAGTCAAAATGTCTTTGTGCAATACTTTGATTAAATGCCATTAACTACAGAATGAATGACCTTTCCATCAGCCTTGTCTGTGTTGTGTGTTTTGTCTAATTAGAGCCTCACTGAGCCGCTAACATGGCTCTGGATTCCATCTGGTTATTACCACTGAACAGTTTTTAATAGCGTTGCACACATTACATGTTTGAAAAGCTTTAATGTTGCAACATCATTGGTAAGCAATAATCGTTCAATTCATTCAGGGTCATTACACCAAGAAATCCAGATCAATGAACCTTCTTTCTTCTCTGTGATTCATAATTCTTTTTCCCTCCTCTGTCCCGCTGTCCCTGTCTTCAGGCTTGTGGAGGAGGTGAAGCTTCGGGCCAGTAGCTGCCAGCTGCAGAATGAGGATGTGTACATGAACACAACTTTTCAGGATTTCATCCAGATGTGCGTCAGGAAGCTCCGAGGCGAGGATGATGAGGAGGAACTAGTTGTTGACTATGTAAGTACGATTGGCTGAGTTTAAATTTGTAGAGGACTGCTGTTACCGTCTGGTATTTGTTACTGATTGGCTAAGGATAGACAACAGGTTGACTCTTGTTTTAATTCTTCAGGTGGAGAAGAACATCAACAACATGACCATAAAGATGCCTCATCAGCTGTTCATTAATGGAGAGTTCGTTGATGCAGAGGCAGGAAAGACCTACAAGACCATCAACCCCACTGATGGCACGGTAAGGACCAAAGGACAGAGAGAAAATAAACACTAACACAAAATTATGTGCACTTCCTAGAATGCATGTATGCTAGTTATAAGATTAAATGAAAAAAAGATTTTAACTGAAAAATACACAAGTCTCAGTTGTACTTACTCATTTGCCAAGATGTGGTAAGGCATTTGCAGTTTGTTGGAAGGAATGAGAAATTCAAATCTGTCGTGAACGAGTGCCCAGTGGTTTGGAGGTTTCACATTTTTGAGAATATTCATTTCCCGTTTGAGAAATGAGCCAAAGCGATTAAGAAAAACTGAGATGGAGGAAAGGAAAATGTGTTGGGGCTAGCTAATTACAAAGTAATGTGATTACTATAATCAGATTACATTTGTCTGTAACGTAAGGCATTACTGTTGTTAATTCAGTAATTACATTACAGTTATCGAGTTGCTTGCGTTACTTTGCTTGCGTTCTTCAACTATCCGATTTTAACAACTTTGCTGTTGGCTGTGCTGTATTAAAGAGGGCAGAAGAGATCTTGTGTTTGTTCTCTCTATTAGAAACAGGATTTGTGCCGATGTGGGCAGATGTATGGCTTCACTTTATGTTGTTAATTGGCAATTAAGTGACAGTGCATCTCTGGTGATGTTGCGGAGTAATGCAGAAGTAATGTAGCTCGTAGGGTAAATAATTAGTTTCAGCACTGAGTAATCAAGTAATGTAATGCATTACCTTTTAAGAAAGTAACCAGTGATGTGTAACACATTACTTCTTTTGAGTAACTACCTGAACACTGTTTCCAGTATAACTGTAACTCTGCCTGTTTCTCTTGCCTCTCGTTGGAGTCCTGCTGCTCTCTCTGCTGGTGATGGTTTTGTGTCCTGATTTATGTTGACCTGTGTGTCCTGCAGGCCATCTGTGATGTCTCTCTGGCCCAGATAAGTGATGTGGACAAGGCGGTGGCTGCTGCTAAGGAGGCCTTTGAGGAGGGAGAGTGGGGCAAGATGAACCCCAGAGACAGAGGCAGACTCATCTACAAGTCAGTGCACTTAAACTAAATTCAGGTTCAGTTTGAAGCCCTGAAGGCACCACACAGAGGGGATGTATGATCTATGTTGCAGGATTGAGTGATACTGACCAAAAATCTTGGTATTTTAAGGCTGAATGGCGTTATACGAAAAGCATATCAGTATATTCTACTAAGTGAGCTAAACATTAACATTTGGACAAAAGCAAATGTCACAATATTTTTGACCAGATACTTCGATGTTTACGTTGTGACAATATTATTGTCTTCACTATTTATGTTTTCACAAAATACTGACACAATGACAATTTTGATAATCATCAGTTATGTGGATATGATGCCTCAGAGCATAAAAGCAAATGTTGGAAAAGCTTGAACAATCTGGTTTGTTCAAAAAATTCCATCACTTTACTGTAATGCAGCCTTTTCAAACCAGGAGAAGACAAAAGCTATGCAATATGACAATATAATGATATCCAAAGATAATACCTATTCTTGTATTACAAATTCGATTTAATATTAGTACATGGCCCAGTCCTAATATGTTCCTTTATGTAAGTCTACTTACTAGCATTTTTGCATCACATATTACACCTAAAAGAAAATATTACATTTATTTTCGTGTCTTTGATTTTGATTTTGGACTCCTATAGAGCAGCGAGACACAACTGCCGGAACAGTAAAGTCTGTAAATATTCATAAAACTGTGACTCAAAACGGTCTGTGTAGCTTCCTCCTCCCTCTGTCCCTCCTCCGTGCATGCTTCTGCACTCTGCTGTACTCACAACTCCATTACTGACACAAAATAAGCACAGCTAGAACACTGATAAAATATTACTTACAGCCTCCTCTTCTGATTCTTCAACATGACCAAATAACATAGGAGCAGCACCGTTTTAGAGCAGTAGTTTAGCTGTTAATCCAGATCATTTGCTCATGCTGAGGATGTAAATAAATGCACATGAATAAATCCACAAGGAACAGGAACACTATTAACTTCTGTTTGGTGCTCGCCTCTGTAGAAAAGTTTTACAAAGTTAACTGTCGTTCAAAAATAAAAATTAAAAAAAAGCACTTCATGGAGCCATCTTGAACAAAGTGCTGACAGTCATCCATGAAGCAGAGAGCAGCGGTGTCTGAGCAAGGCGGGGGAGGGGGCAGGCCCAGCACTGGGCATTCCAGGGAAGTCCAACACGCATTAACGTCACTGGAAAAACACTGTTTAAAAAAAACACTGTAAAACACAGCGTGCACAGTCAACTGAAACAGCCTGCAGGGCTTACTTCCAAATGCACGAACCTCATTATGTGATGCTATGGCATCCTTTAACACGATTATCCAAAATTGTAACAACATTTATAGGTCAGAAAAGAGGGAAAAGCATCATAACTCTCCGTTACGGTTGAGATACTCTACACAATATACAGAGGATTTTATACAGGATTTGCAATCATGCTGAGTCCATCCTAGTCTGCACCAGTCATTACTAGTTGGGGACAGTCTGCCGGGCAAGTTGGCATAGAAGTCTGTAAGTGTCTGAGGGGTACAGTCTCAAACTGACAAGTGTGAGAGGAGAACAAACTTCTCCCAACATGAGTTGGAGCGTATCAAAATGTTTGATTTTTTTCAAGCAAACTCTGGATGCAGTCGGGTAGTGTACACTGGTCACTGACCAAAAGGGGAATGCGTACCGTCAAAAGCCAATAAAAAGGCAGAGTAGGCGGCGTGATGGGCGGGATACAGAATATTGTGGGAAATAGAAAATGGAGAACTAAATATCACAACATCGGCCTGGAGAAAACGTTAGCATTCCATTTCAAGATTGTTACTAGCCTGTGTCTTTATCCCTACCACCCTATGTGTCGCACCTAGCGCTAGCCAACATAGCCTAGGCTTGAATCCTGAATGTAAAGTCACCAAAAGATATTTGATTCACTCACCTCCAACTCTTACCCCCCGTGACTTCACCCGAAAGTCCATCTTTGTCCCCTCGCCTTCATTATTTGAGCCCTACAGTATGTGGGAAGTTTGTCACTCCTGTCTACATATGTTTTGTGGTCATTCAGTGCAAAGATAAAATTTAATTCCCAAGTTTTCATGTTTTTAAATGCTTGGTCTATGATGTCAGTAACCCTGTGTCTTCTTTGCCTGCCTATCTTTAGGTTGGCTGACCTTATGGAGGAGCACCAGGAGGAGCTGGCTACCATTGAATCCATTGACTCTGGAGCTGTTTACACTCTGGCCCTAAAGACTCACGTGGGCATGTCCATTCAGACCTTCCGCTACTTCGCTGGCTGGTGTGACAAGATCCAAGTAAGACTGCCACTCTTAAACACTGCAAGCTAGTCTCACTTAAAAAAGGATAAAACTTTGATAAATTCAACCATCAAATAATTCAGTACACAAGGCCAATCAGTAGTAGAGTATGGATAAAAACAGAGGTAAATAATTTCATCTTTTTTACAGGGCAGCACCATCCCGATCAACCAGGCCAGGCCCAATCGTAACCTCACCTTCACCAAGAAGGAGCCAATTGGGTGAGAGATGGATGCTTGGATTTTTTAAGGACTTACATGTCTGTATGAATAAACGCACACATACATATGTAGTGAGTAGGTAGAAAATGATTACATTGCATATATATTTGTCGTTATTATGTGGCTGCCCACACTTTTTAAAAGGTCAGGTGGGTCAAATGCACAGGATGCAACTGTGATATATACTGTATCACTCACACTGTTTTTAGGTTTAAAAAAAAAAAAAGTGTTAATCAGACGCAAAACAAAGTCTGTTGAAAACCTAAAACATATGAGCACTCAAGGATTTTGCCTTGAATCAGATCCATCCCACTTGTTTTTTTTTTTTTCCACTATTACATGAATAAATAAACTGCCCGTTCTTTCTTTTCCCTCAGAGTCTGTGCTATTGTGATTCCCTGGAACTACCCTCTGATGATGCTGGCCTGGAAGACAGCCGCCTGCCTGGCAGCTGGAAACACGGTGGTCCTCAAGCCCGCTCAGGTCAGTCAGGATCCGTCCGCAGATGAAATGAAAATGGCAGCGCAATCTGCAGTAACACTGTTTGGTAGATAAAACAAGACTTATAGTCAACTGCAGTGTAAAAGACTAAAAGACGGCAGTGTTTGGATCTCATTGCTAACATGAGCATGCTCACATGCGATGATAGCAGAATGAAAGTGTTAACATGTTTGCCGTCTTAATTTAGCATTTTAGCATGCTAACATTGGCTAAAAACAAGTCATGTGTTTCCAGGTGACTCCAATGACGGCGCTGAAGTTTGCTGAGTTGGCAGCAAAGGCAGGACTGCCCAAAGGAGTGATTAACATTCTGCCTGGATCAGGTAGAACACACACATTCAGCCACTGGCTTCCTCGTCAAGCATCATGTGACTCTGAGGTTGACTAATGAAACTGTGTGTTAATAAACTCATGCTTTGCTTCTAGGTTCTCTGGTGGGTCAGCGTCTGTCAGACCATCCTGATGTGCGTAAACTGGGCTTCACAGGCTCCACTGAAATTGGCAAACACATCATGAAGAGGTAAGAGGTGAAACACATTTACAAAACTCAGGGGCGAATGCACAAAGACTGGATTGTGCCCGCTACTAGCACTGTGATTTGCGCAGGATTAGCATGTGCAAACTGCCCTGTTTTAGCACCCTACCCATAAAAGAATTAGCGCTAATTATATGACGACGCTAACACGCCCATAAAGTTTGACAGCTGAGTGCAGTTTGCCCTCCTTTTGTGCTAAATTAAGCGGATCTGTGTGAGGCAGCTGGCTCCAGCAGTTCACAGCAGCTGACACTACACACGTGTCTCCAAAATTAGAAAAAGTCAGTGTGTGAACTGTGGTCGCTTCATTAAGAGGATCGGCCAGGATTTCATTTGGTAATTAATGTTCTGTGTTCTGCTTCACGTCCACATAGGTCGGCTCATACTCACAGATCTCAGATTTATACTGTGAAGTTGTTTGTAAAAAGGCAACTGTTACGGATGGATTCTGAGCTCCATCGGAACAGTTTCATTTCTCACAACCTGCTTGATTCCCTCTCTGACTGTAGATTTTGTCCATAATATTACTCAGTTTGGGATGTACAATATTAGATTTTTGACGATATCCAATGTGCCGATATTTCCAGACTCATTTTAGCTGATACCGATACGATATATACACACATTTTTTCCATTGTAAAGAACACCGAGTCTCGCCTGTACTAGAATTTACCTGTTACTCTTATTGTGACAGTATATTTGTTTTCCAAACAGACATAAATGAGACAAACAAAAATTGATTTCACTATAAATGATAATTGTATATATTTTTTTTAAATATAGACATGCAGTAATAAAAAACTGAAAGTAATTTCTATGGATTACATATACATTATGTGCAAAATCTATTTTTAACAGTAAAAAAAAAAAAAAGTGCCCTTTTTAATGGGGCTTATGTTTCTAAATTGAAATGAATTCTTCTAATTGAAACACAGGTTTGCAGGGTGGCCGATACGTAAGGCCGATATATCGGCAGAAATTTTAATATCTGCTGATACGATAACATGCTGATAGTATCATGCATCCCTATAATCAACATCAATTCAGTACCATTCAAAATTGCCTGTGGCGAGTAGTGCTGGTCTCTGTGAATTAGATAATATTTGCAACAAGGCTTATTTGCATAGGAAGGGGGCAATTTTGCGCCATATCTTTGAATATTCTCTAATTTACGTACAAGCAAATGGGACAGGTGCAGCTGGGAGTGGCAGTGCAGTTTGTGTACATTTCACTCTTTATGCATGCTTTGTGTATTGCATGCTTTGTTTTTCTCACCTTTGCATAGGTTTAGTGGCAGCACAATCCTTTGGCAAATTCGCCCCTCGATGTAAACAAATGCACGTAACATTGCCGCTCATCTTTGTGGACTTGTGTTCTCCTCCATTTAAAGCTGTGCAGTCAGTAACGTGAAGAAAGTTTCTCTGGAGCTCGGAGGAAAATCTCCCCTCATCATCTTCAGTGACTGTGACATGGACAAGGCTGTGCGCATGGTGAGGTCATCCATGGGAGTGTGTTTTCTGGTCATTCTGCACATTTATAGACAGTTACAGAGATGAAAACATTGTATTTTATTTGTGTGTTTCAGGGAATGAGCTCAGTGTTCTTCAACAAGGGAGAGAACTGCATCGCAGCTGGCAGGCTGTTTGTTGAAGACACCATCCATGACCAGTTTTTGAGCAAAGTGGTGTGTGGTTTGTTTGTTTTTTTAACTCACACTGCTGATGTTTATCAATTCCAACTTCATCAGTTTCACTCTAGCATAGCAGAACTATTCTGTTTGCTTCTTTCACATAGTGTGATTGGATGATAATCACTGGGAAATGTTACAACAACATCTCTTTTGGTACATATTAGGGGTCAAGATCCACCACTTTTCATGTGGATGTCCGATCATTGGTGATGCTAATTGTAGTCAACTGAAGCAATAAATTCCTCAGTTTGTGCTATATTGACCGAGAAAGTTTTCTGAGTTGTCCTGCTCACACAGCCGTTCTTGCAGTGCCTACATGTACCAGGATGCATTGCATCACAAAAAAAAACAGTATTTGCCAGGTCTCCAAGGTTATCTGTCGAATCAGAGCATTTCTTTTGTTTAATGTTGCGTTGTTTTCAATAACGAGGGGTTTTTGGTCCGCCGTGGCACTCGCTCGCCTGGAAAGTGAGGGGGAAGGTGAGGAGTAAACACTTTGTAGCTGTGACAAGAGATTATGAAGCTGCGTCTCAGAGGCACAGAGAACATTAAAAAAAAATATTGTATTGTTATAGCTAGAGATGAGATTCAAATTTGGCAGAGATTCCCTTTAAATAGCCCAAAAAGTAACTAGTTAAAAAGAATTATTTTTAAATCAATAAGTACATAATAATAATAATAATAATAATAATAATAATAATACAATGGGTGTTTAATATTTCGTAACACATAGTTTTCTCATATAAACTTCCATTTACAGCCTTACTTTGTATAATAGTTACTGTTATTTATCTGTTACATACACTCTTGTAAAACAAAGCAGCAGTGTTATTACACTGGGCCTAAATGCTGAAAAGTGCAGGGTAAGATTAAAATAAAGTAGTACCTGATACGAACCTTTTATACTATGAATGGATTGTCAGAACAGCTGTGAAAGGCTGTTCTCACTAAGCAGCAGTACGGCAGCACAGAGGACAGACAGACACAACATTAGACAGAAAGCCTGATAGATTTGATAGAAATTGAGAAATAAGCTTGAAATTAGTAAAACTTTAAATTCACGTTCTGACATGAGAAAATTACATTTTGTCACTGGAATAAAAAGTTTACAGCTCTTTTGTTTTTTTTAAACGTTGATTTATTCAGGGGGGTTCTGCTGAGAGCTCGCTCTGTTCACTCACACCGTTTTCACATCTGGTCACACCTGGTGAATGTGATCACAGTGCGATCATGCTCTACCTTACAATTGCCTTATTTGGTCATCTCTTCCAGGTTGAGGAGGTGAAGAAGATGAAGATCGGGGATCCACTGGACCGCTCCACAGACCACGGCCCTCAGAACCACAAAGCCCACTTAGACAAACTGGTGGAGTATTGTCAGACCGGCATTAAGGAGGGAGCCACTCTGGTCTATGGAGGCAAGCAGGTGCAGCGACCAGGTGAGGCAACGAAATCACACCTCATGGCGTAATAAATCTCAAGAGCCAAAGTGGTCCTGGCTGGATATGACAGGTGATGCAGTTTGACTTGTTACGTCTGCCTCCAGGTTTTTTCTTTGAGCCCACGGTGTTCACTGATGTGCAGGACCACATGTACGTCGCTATCGAGGAGTCTTTCGGCCCCGTCATGATCATTTCCAAGTTCAAGGGCGAGTAAGGCAAACTCAGCATCACTTCTTGCCACATTGACCACAACTCACAAAAACTTGCACATCTTCACACAACTGACCCTCTGTCTTTTCTTTTCTTTTTTGCTGTTTCACCCCCTCTGCTGGGTCGCCTCTCTGCCTTTGTGCCTCAGTGACGTGGACGATGTCCTAAGAAGGGCCAATGCTACAGAGTATGGCCTGGCATCGGGTGTTTTCACACGGGACATCAACAAAGCTCTGTACGTCAGTGAAAGGCTGAACGCCGGCACAGTTTTTGTCAATACCTACAACAAGACTGATGTGGCCTCGCCTTTCGGAGGCTTCAAACAGTCTGGCTTCGGTAAAGACCTGGGTAAGTAAACTGCGCGGCTGTTGTCCTTTTACTTCCATGCTTCAGTGGAACTAGCATTGAAATCAGATGAAGGAAACGATGAAACATTGAGGCCAGGGTTGCAGTCACACTCTTAAAAGTTAAACATTGTGGATAGCGTGATTCGTGATTCAGGTGTGTTCAGATAGAAAGTGACTTCACAAATTCGCTCAAGATTACATAAAAAGTCAATGCAAAGGCAAATCATGCGATGTGGCGTCCATCCTGTCATCAAGCATGTTGAGAAGTTGAACATCAGTCAGCACTGAGATTTTCCCAACGTCACTGACGTCCCGACATCCCAGCGTTGAATTAGACATGGTGGTCAAAATAACTGTTGCTGTGTGTGGATACACGGAGCTTTACGACACGACTTTATACACTACCAGATTATGTTATGAACCCACGAACAGCGTTACATTTTCCAACGTTTCTGGGACTTCTACAACTGATACAGTGCAGCAATGATGAATATGTCAGCTGTTCCTGATGACAGAAAGAAATGGCAAGGCCCCCTTCCTCCTGACGGTACTATCATCCCGCCTGTGGCTGTGTGTGGATACACAAAGCTGTGCCACACAACTTTACACACTTTCGAATGATGTTATGAATTCAGACACTGCGTCATTAAGTTTTCCAAAGTGTAGGACTTCCACAACTGATATGGTGCAGCAGTAATGGTTATATCAGCCGTAGTTAGTGTAGGAAAATGGCTTCTTCCTCCAATTAATTTTTAAACATTGTTTTTCACATATGATCTGTCAGGCACCTTACCATATGGTGTTGAAAATGTTAAACATTTTTTCAGATTGCACATTAGATATGGTTAAATATTCCGCCCCTCGTCAGCAGCCCCATTCCTGCACCAAAGCCAGCTCAAACCAGTGCAAGTGGAGCGTGCAGCCAAATGTTTTTGTCGATGAAGAGGGCAAGAGCCCACATGAGCAGATCTGTCCAAAATCACTCAGACAGCTTTGCTTGATGTTCTGTGTATTTCATCCCACGTACAGCAGTTAACTACAAAATAATTGCAATTAAACTACACAATGAAAAGGTCCCACTTCAAAAGCCTTTTCACCACCTCGTCTTTTTCGGTGTTCTCTCCGGCCCTAAACGTCCGAGGAGTGTGGCGCTCGTTTAAACACAAAGGATTTGGCCATTGAATTAATGATTGGAATGTGAACTACGCAGACTTAAAGCTTCTGATGCAATTTATTTATTACCACCACAACATCAGTGACGTTTTGTCAGACTGGCCTTCATCACTGTTAAGAAATAATTTCCTCTGGGAGCCTCTAATGCAGACGTATTCAACTAGATTAGGCAGGGGGCCACAATTATAAAATGACTTGAAGTCGGGGGCCACATGGCTGTGACAACAAAAATTAACAAATGTGCCATGTGTGTTTTCTTAGGTTAGGATTATCCATAAGGCCAAACCTCATCAGAAAAAAAGATTGAGAGTTTATGAGTCCTTTGAAAAGCTAAATATAATCCTCAGATGAAGAAATGTTATTTTAAATGCACTGTAAAAAGGTCATTTTGTGATCATGTGTTATACAAGCATAATGAAGTTGATGTTGACCTACTTTTAATATAACACACCACAATAAAAATGCACCACATTCAAAATAAGATTTCATTATTTGAATATTATATTAAGCATTGAGCACAAGCATTTTCGATCCATAGCTAATTTGTTGTTGTAAAATAGGCGACCATAGGCTTCTTTATTAGAATAAATCTAGATTTGTGCATTATAACATCAAAATGCTGGGTAGAAAACCAGAAAATAATGCCAGACCTATAGCAAATGGGATCAGAGGAGGCATAAAAGTCCTTCTGAAATGCAAAGTCCAGCAACAGAGATTGACAAAATATACACAAAACACTGGGTAGAAAACCAGAAAATAATGCCAGGTCTGGGATAGCAAATGAGATCAGAGGAGGCATAAAAGTCCTTCTGAAATATAAAGTCCTCTGCAACAGAGATTGATAAATATACAGAACAAAACGCTGGGTAGAAAAACAGAATAATGCCAGGCCAAGACCGATATATAATGCCTTATTTTGCAATACTCAGCATCATTTATTCAAAATTTAAAGGTAGTGCTGAAAATACATCTTTCTGCGTACCACTCAAGTAATCTACTAATAGGCAGGCACATCTCATTATTTTGGTAACTGAGTTGACAAACTTTTTTGATTAATGCTGATGTTCCAATTTACTGAAGATTAAGTGCATAATTCTCATACACTTTGAGAACCAGGTAAAACCTTGACTGACACCTTCTCTGCGTTGGTCGAGAAGGATTACGCCTTCAATTTTCCTCTTCTCGTCATTGGGGGCCACAGGAAAGCTCCCCAGTTGCCAGTTGAATACCTAGGCAGTAACGTTTACTTCAGTCAATTTAAATGTGCTTGTGAGTGAGTGTAGACTACTCAGAATTGCCCTTTCATACAGCTTAGTACTCTGTCCCTCCCTACAGCATTCACCCCCTTTTCATTGAAACAAATGACTTTGTGCAGAGAGAGATAGCAAGTCATTCTTAACTCTGTTTCAAATCTGAGTCGTCTAGGTGGAAGGGACTTGAGTCCACTTGAGAGGCAGGTCCAAAATGAAATAGATGCTTCTAAATAAATGGCTTAGGTATCACTGTTAGGCTATGCTCCTCAGTGACGGTTTCCAACAGGATTTTTGGAAGTTGCGTAAAAGTAAAGTATAAAATCTGGTAGAGGGGGAAGAGAGCAACACAGGTACATAGTTTTAATGCAGATAGAACTTTATAGGACAGAGTAACTAAGCTTAGAAGACTTCCCATGATGCATTGCTGTTCCAGACAAGCGCATAACACTATGATTAATATATTGTAATACAAACTCAGAAGAATCAAGTACATTTAACTATATGAAATTACATCTGTAAGCAAAAAGTAAACATTAATAAGTGATTACAAGTTAAACCGAAGGATCAGCAAAAATTCAGTAAGGTTTGCTAGTTCATTATAAGTAAGCACAAGGTTTGCATTTACAGTGTAGCGTGAGGAAGGATTTTGACAAAGACATTCTTTTTAACTAACGTTACACTTTTTTTTAGGTACTTTTTTTAGGTACTAGTTTATGAGGTCCCAATCTCAACTGTGGAGAAGCTGGAAAGAGGAGTCACAGGCTACATCAAGAAGTGGCTTGGAGTTCCGCGATGCCTTACCACCATAGGCCTCTACGGAGATGGAGTCCTCAAGCTGCCCCTCACCAGTCTGACGGAGGAGTTCAAGTGTGCAAAAACAAGGCTGCAAATGACACTGAGCAAATCCCGAGACTTAGCGGTGAGCACCAACGCGCTGACCTTGGCAACTGGACGCCTGTGGACACTGGCCAAAGCAGTGGAGGAGGCAACAGCTGCTCTCAGACATGCTAACATAGTGGGGCATGTTCAGCAAGGAAGAGGAGGCCTTGGGCTAATATCTACCCGCCCTGCTTGGAGTAAGGCCACAGCACCAGAATGGAGGAAAATGGTAGTGGAAGAAGTGCACCACCAGGTTGAGGCTGCAAGGTGGGCCAAGGCAGTCTCCCTTGGCAAACAGGGACAGTGGATGCGATGGGACAGTGTGGAGAGGAGGAAGATCAGCTGGAAGGATGTGTGGGCCATGGAAGTGAGACGGTTAAGCTTTACCATCAGAGCTACATATGACGTCCTTCCAACACCAGTTAGCCTTCAACAGTGGTCTGGTGAAGATCTCTCATGTGCCCTTTGTTCCATGCCAGCCTCCCTCAAGCACATTCTCACTGGGTGTAAAACCAGTCTCACCCAAGGGCGATACACTTGGCGTCACAACCAGGTCATAAAGGTCCTCGCATCCACCCTGGAGGACATACGAACTGCCATCAACTCCCTACCACCACTAGCTTCCAACCCTCAACGGACAACTGCCTTTGTTCGTGAGGGCGCCAAGGTGACCAGCAGCGGCTCCACAACATCTGAGCGAGGCCAGCTGCACCTAGCCTGTGACTGGAAGATCCTGGCTGACATTGGCCAACAGCTCGTGTTTCCTTTTGAGATAGCTACCACTACCCTAAGACCTGACTTGGTGCTCTGGTCCCCTTCTCTGAGAAAGTCAACATCATCGAGCTCACAGTACCCTGGGAGGACTCAGTGGATGAGGCTTATGAGCAAAAACTTCTATGCTATGCCAAGCTAGAAGCAGAAGCACAACATCGCAGCTGTAACACTGAGGTCAGCCCAGTGGAGGTGGGATGTAGAGGCTTTGTGGCAACATCTACGTCCAGACTGCTCGGAGATCTGGGAATCAGAGGCTAGAGCCAGCGTTTAGCCATCAAAGCTCTATCGGAGGCAGCAGAACGAAGCAGCCAGTGGCTCTGCGTGGAGAGGAAAGACCCCTGCTAGGCCCCGAAATAGCAGGCCAGGAGGTATGCGGTCAGCTCAGGCTTGACTCAGAGAACAGGACACTCCTGCCATGCATAGTCCCATGGGCTGTCTGCCATTCAACAACAAGGTGACTCCCATGAATAATTGGGCATGGGACGCAAGCTCAGGACTGATCAACCTGTAGCTGGCCGCCCCTGGTGAGGGTGTATAGGGCTAAAGGCCGAAACACCCCAAGAACCAGAGGAGCACGACTGATGATGCGTCCCAAAATTGAAACCTAACCCAACCCAACCCATCCCAACCCAGCACATCCCGTCTCATCGCAACCCAACCCAAGCTCCGTTGTGTCCAGTCACCATCAAGACGACACTCTCAGGTACGTGCTTGCACAAAGGAAGTTAACATTGTATCCCGTGTTTTGAAAATCTGTGACATTTACTGAATATGGACAAAATATGAACAAACAGGAGTGGGAAAAATGTTGGGGTTTATGTGACCTATATGGCCAAAGCCGACAATGGACAATGACATGTAGGAACACTGTATGGTCCTTTAGTTTTCTTAGATGACAAAATCTTATTCAGATTTCTCTTGATCTTCATCAGTGTCGAGCATCCTGTCCTCACTGACAATGTGCCTGTGAAGAACCATCTATTTCTAATGTTTTAATGTCACATTAAATATTGCTTTTTATTTCAGCTCAATCTCTGAATTAAATACAACTGGTGTCAAAGCCAACCACATCATAATGCAGCCAAAGCACTGAGGTTCAAACACACTAAATGCATGCTGGTCTTTTCAGAGGTCTTTTCATATTTGCTTGAATTGCTAATGAAATGGCACATTAAAGGAATGTTTACTGCCCTCTGAACAGATTAAAATTTACTGATCAGTAAATTTCAAGCCTAATTATATCTACTATTCTTCCCTAAAGATTTTATACTGTGAATCATGCACATAGCATTATTTCTGATCATCCAACAAACCCTATTGATTAATTCATTCATTAATATCTTTTAAATCAATCCTCACCAAATTTTGGATTTTCAGCAGTGAACAGGAGATCTTTCCTACACATTTCAATCTAGTGCACCCCTCAGTTCTGAAAGCCTGCGACTGCTGCTGTATTTGAATAGATTTCCTCGTTAAACAAAATAAATTCTCCTCAGTTACATTATAAATGGATGTCAAAATAACTTCTGAGTATCATCTATTTCAGTTTGTTTGCATTTTCTGTATATTACTGTCTAGAGGGTCTAATGTGTGGACCTTCATCAGGCAAAAAAATAGATGAAAGTAAGAAAGCAAATGAATACATAGTTGACTGCCCACATACATAATATAATGCACCTCATGCAGCTTTTGTATTATTGCTCAGTACCAAACTTATTATAACAATTCACAGTATACTTGATGGGTAATTTGAATTATTTCAGCCTAGAGTCTGCAATTTTCTAAAGGTTACAGGCAGTGCAGGTGCATTTGTGTGCAGAATTGTGACAAAGCTGACATCATTTTAAAGGTTAGAAAATATATAAGTAAGGCATTAACTTCTGGACCCCTAGAAATAAAAGCTTCTCCTCAGAGTGCACTTTCTGCCACTACATGGGAGCAGTTTTCATACCTGAATCACTGAAGCAAAACATAGACACGATTCCCATCCTGGAAAACCTGGAAAGTTAACCAATTACCTAGTCATGGAAAACACATGGAAAATTTGAGGACATGAAAAATGTCCTGGAAAGTCATATGTTGTACTGGAAAGTTACTTTATCATTAAACATTCTCCTTTTTATTTTCCTTGAAAGGATGCTGGTCATTATCTACTCACCCTCATGCCGATGGAAGGTCAGGTGAAGTTTTTTACTCCACACACTGAGCTCCTCTCTTACTTCATTTCTTTGCCCATTTGTTTATGTTCCATAAATTCCTTTTACTAACTTGATTCCCTCCCTGGAGTCTTTCTGCTTTGTCATCCTGCAGGTTTCCATGGACTGTAGCTGCGCATGGATCGCTGATCACAGCTGTGTCTGTGGCTTTTTATTCACTTATTATTAGTGAAACTTTTATCATAGTCATCTTCTTCTTCTTCTTCTTCTTCTTATTATTATTATTATCATTAGTAGTAGTAGTAGTAGTAGTAGTAGTATCAGAATCAAGAATCACTTTACCCGCCGAGCATATTAAGAAGATACAAAAAATTAGATGATGATACAAGAAATTTTGATAATCATCATCATCATTAATATTATTATTATTATTATTATTATTATTATTATTATTATTATTATTATTATAAGTAGTATCATTATTTAAAGTACTGTGAGTATGAGGATCATTATTAGAGGTAGTATTCATATTAATGAAATATTTAGATGATGTCAGAGCTCCGCCCACCTTGAGTCTTGGATCTGTGCCGAGGTTTCTGCCTGTTAACTGAAGTTTTTGGCTCATGGGGGAACTGCTTTCAATTGTCGGGTCCAAAAAACTTCATACATTTTAGTCACAGAGTGGTTTAGACCTGCTCTATATGTGAAGCATCTTGAGACAACTCTGTTGCGATTTGAAGCTATAAACAAACTTGACTTGACTTCTGCTTGAACTCTGCCCGTTCTGAGTGGGCTACAGATATTGAGACAGATAATTTAGTTGGTTTAACATGTAAAAATACTGACGACTCACTCCGTGTCTTGGCACTAGATTCTTATGAATAGTTTCATCTCACTCTCAAAGAGCATGTGCGCATATTTCCAAAAGTATTGACCAAGAAGTAGAGAATAGAAAGAAGTTAAAAAAAGGTCTTTGTTCCTCATGAAAAAGGCACGCAGCCCGCAGACATATGCACACGCACAGCCTCAGCGGGGAACGCCATCTGCAGCTCGTGGGTGTGCTCACTGGTAAACTGTTGAAGTGATTCTGTGTGGCACTTGGCTCCAGACCCTCGCAGTGAAACGGGGATTGGCTCCAACATGGACAAATGTTCTGAAGCTCAAAGTCATTTCCATGCCCATTGTCTCATGTGTTGCCACAGTGATGAACGAGCCAGCCTCACGGAGACCAGGAGCCAAAAAGTGTCTCACTCACGTTTGAAAGATGAGCCATTAATCTAAAGCAGCACTTCAGCAGAACTTTGCCTCTTCTCATTCTTTCCCAGTTTTTCATTGTTCATCACTGTCTTCTTTTTGTTCTTTCTCTGTTCCTCCAATCCTATTTCCTCTCCTCTCTCTGTCTCCATTCGTCTATTTTTCTTTGTACCTCTGTCACCATGAAATGAATCAAGAAGAAGGTGTATGTAAAAATAAAACCCAAGTATCTTTCATAAACTGCTGGGAGCCAGAAACATAGAGTTACTCTACATTTAATTTGAGTGAACTGAACAGAGTTGCTCTCATAGAGGTCAAAATTATGCGAAGAGCCTCCGGAGCAACTGC
>JAQFJA010000012.1:29628735-29640865 GCA_029874485.1 Naso brachycentron | reverse complement strand
TTGAAATACTGAACAGCAAGAACAAAAAAACAGTTTTGTTATCAATGCCTCCAGTGTGCAGTGAATAAAATCATTCAGTCTCACCTCTGGCTGTGATCTATCTTGCAGACATGTGTATTTGCAGTTAGACTCAGCCTTTCTCCAATGTCCATGTTCCTTGTCTGTACTGATCCCTCCATTCTTATCCTTTCCCACCACCCCTCCTCCACTCTCCTCCTCTATAGCATGGTTGTTTGTCTCTTCACCGTCTTGGCTCTGCTTCGGCCTCCAGTCTGAGCTGTCTGGCTGACCAGGGGTATGTGAATCCCTCTGGGCACATCCTTCCAGGACGTCTTCCACCATGAGCCCTAGGGGAAGAAAAAACTTTCCTTTAGAACAGTGAATCCACAGTTGGTTCTAACTTGCCTGTTAACTAAGGTAGAAATATGAAAGCCCTGACTGTAAAAACAGCAGTTGGTGGTAACATTTTTTGGGCAAAAGCACGAGAAAATAAAATATAGAAATTAATTACAAATCTGAATATAATATTCATGGTGTGTTATCAGCACAGCAACCAGTGCATGTTGTTGTGATTTACTAATGGATGTGATTAAATATGATTTGCAGTGGAGGAAATTCTGCAGTTGTCCTGATGGAAAACAAGGGCTTGTACACTTTCTGGCCAGTGTTTAGGGCAGCGCTGTAAGAAAACTCACACTGGCCAGCGCCAACCTCCTCCTCCTCAGTCCACTTCCTTTAAAAGGTCCCATGAAATAGAAGTCAGAGTGCAATTTGGTTCTGCATATTGACATGTTTCCGGCAAAAACAGACCTCTAGGCAATACTAATGATGACAGACTCATCTCTGTTGTGGAGGACTTCTCGCCAACACCTCCACCTACACCTACAGATTTCACCGACGAACGGGACGGGGTTGAAACGATCAGGCTGTAGGTATTTGTTTGAAATCATTGCAGAAGCCGGCAGTGCTGCTGGTGAAGGAGACACGCAGGCTCATCCCCACGATGGAGCTGATGCATCCCAACCAACTGTAGGCTTTTGTCTACACGAAAAAATTGAGAGAGCATTATCATTGGACGAAAAATTAGAAATGCCCCCAAGTGCGAAATGAGTCACCACAAAATTAGAAACATTTTCCAATGGAGTACCTAATTCCCACCCTTTTACTTCTGGTCAATGGGACCTTAATTCATAAATATGAATGGTAGTCAATGTAAAGAGACTTTTTTTTTTTTTTTTATCCCATTTATATTTTATTGCCAATCTCAAATATGATGTTTGTCAAGTTAAAAGAAAAATTTTCAAGTCAAAAATGTCACAGTTTACCACACAACTGCTGAAGAATAAGACTACATATTTAGAAAGACGACACAGCAATCGTGGCGCAAGTGATGTCTTAACAATAATCTCTGACAGAAGCGACTAACTCTGTTTGTTGAGCTGCAACTCTCAACATGTTCATGCTTGGAATGATTTTGACCTCTTTTAATCCATTTTCCCTCATTCAGAAGGAACCAAAGAAACTGTGCTAAACTTACAGCCATGTTAGCGTTGGTGACGGATATGTGCGAGACGAGAGTAACAACTGTAGTTCACTAAGCGGTACTAAACACAAAAGTGGTACTAAACTATCTTTACCATAAACAATTTACACATGAACACAGAAAAACTCAGAAAATGTATTTTTCATGAATTTTTTCCAGCAATGAACTCCATAACAGCAATAAAAACAGGCAGGAAGACAATGACCCTTCTTTTTAACCTGACCTAAATGACAATGATCTGGCAGTGGCTGGAAGTCAGTGAGTGCCAGCCCTTTTGTTTATAATGTGCTTTGAACTTTGTTATTGTCTGTAATTTTCATATCCTTTAACTTAATGGCTGGATAAACTGGAATTGTCCTGGAGATCAAATGACACTTTCAAATAATGCCAGACACTGAACTTGAGCAGCTCACATCTATATGTAAGACAATATTGAAAAATTAAAACCACATGAGACCATTAGACCATGATTTAATTTTATCATGGAGATACTTGAGAAAAGCGGCATTTATTTTTTTATTTGTTTGTCTATAATAACATAGTGCATTTAATTCCCTAATGACCAAAAAGACCCCTCACCTTGGGTTTTAGGTAATACTCCACACAAAACCAGATGAAGACATAACTCCCCTCAGCAAAGCAGCAAACACCTGCTGCCATCTTGTGGTTAAAACTTGTTTCTGTTTTAAAATTTGCTCACATTAATGCTGTTTTTAAGAGCACAGAGCAGTATGAACATACATGTTAGATCAGAAACATTTTTGATTTGCTGTCACTGTATTCAATGACTTGGTGCTGGAGCCTAAACAGCAACTATGAGGGTAAAGCTTGAGGTTAATATCAAGTTACACGTTATTAAGTTAAAAGTTTTTTTTAAGGCAGATTTTTAGTTTGCAGTTGTTTGGGGACATGGGGACAAATGAACTCTGGACCCATGTTTACACCACCTGTACCTTGTCTCTTGTATCCTCTTTCTCTCAAAAGACAAAATTATATAGAAATATGAACCATATCAAACTGAAATAACTAACCAATAGAAAACTAGTTTTGACACAGGGCACTTTTATGAAACAGGGCCCCCCTAAATTACTACAAACTGTACATACTAAACTTGCTTTAGGGGCCCTTGGTGGCCTGGAACACTGGTAATTCAGTCTTGTTTTTAAGGGACAGTTCTGGTTTTCTGCCGTTAGATGTCTTGTTACTGACTGCCCCAAACTTTTTGTTTGCCTAGCCACTTAAGGCTTAGGGTCATTGCTACATTGTCCCTAAATCGGGCACTATACACAAACACGACCAAAAATGCTCTGTCAGTATGGATGTTGAACACTATCAAACACTCTGTCAATCAGTTATCTAGCCTCCTAATAACCTTTTAATTTTAAATCCATTCTTATGAATCACAGTGTCAAGTCAATGACAAATAAATACAGTGCAGTATACATTCATCAGACCCTATGCTATAATAATATTTGATATAATTGCAGCAGTAGTCATACATACCTGCACGAGGGCACTGAATACTTGTAAGTGCAGCTGGGTCTGTAGGTCTTTCCACCTGGATGTTTGAAGACACCAAAGGAAACTGGGCCAGTTGTTTTCCTGAGTGAGCTGAGCTGATTACATCCTGTGATTCACATCGAGCCATTTCCTGTAAAGGGGCAGAATTATCCGTAGGGTTCGCCATACCACATTCCATTATTGCATGTTTAGATGAATTGAGATCTTCTGATACTCTTGATTCCCCTGAATTACTACAGTAGATTAATGCTTGTGGGTTCAGCTGTGCAGGATCGCTGCATTTATTGATGAAAAATGAAGAAACTGAGCCAGAGAGATCATCAGCACATGCAGTGCTAGAGGCCTGACAGAGCCCAACCTTCAGATGGGTGTGGATTTTTCCACTCTCTAACCTGCTGCTTTCATATGCATCCTTGGCTTTCATTGTGCATGTGGTCCCTTGATATATAAGTTTCTGTTGGCTCTCACTTCCCAGTATTTCTAGTCTCAAACTATTCTGATTTACTGTGTTGGAAGAGAGTGAGGTCATGCTGAGCTTGTGTTGGCTGGAGAGTGTTTGAGAGACCAATCCAATGTGGCTGACCCCCCTGCTTGGCAAAAGTTGCTCCTCAGCACAACGGTTCAGAGAGAGGGCATGTTCCTCCTCTGAAGCTTGGCATCTTCCTGACCTGACACCTTTCAGTAAAGTAGCCGTCGACATAACATCGGCTGTGGTGCACTGATTCTCTGTGACTGTGTTTACATGAAGGCATTTGTGTTGGCCTTGCAATAAGCCAAGTGCTTCAGGAGGCTTAGAGTCAGCAGACTCTGTAGTCTGACAGTTATTACTGTGTTCAGTCAAGTGTAGATTTGGCTCTGCCTTTCCAAATAGTACAGACATTGGATGTTTTATTCTGTCCATGTTAAGTGTGTGCATCGACTCGCTCTGGTCCAACTCCTTTTGATGTAGTGGTTGTTGATGGCCCCCTCTCTCATTGGTACTTTCCATTGTGACAGAGCTTTGAGTTTTATTCTGGATCCCTTCAGAGGATGCTGCTTCCATATCATGTGTCTGTGAGAAGGTGCTACCTGCCTGCCTCTCAATCTGGGGTTCAATGAGAGCCAGCTGCTCATCAGAAATGATCTGGAAACAGATCTGGAGGTCAGCTGTGTGTACATGAAAGACATTTTGAGCGGCTGGCTGCATCTGGTCAAACGGTATGACATGACAAGGTACCACTGGGTTGTTTGAGCTGGCATATGCTCTGTTTACAGGAGTCAGCGGCTCTGATGCTGATGAGAGTTGTGTGTATGACAGAGGAAGTTTGGCTGGAATTTGTGAGAAAGCTGTGATGGTGGCAGCAGATGCTTGATTGTTTGCTGTGGTTATGGTCGGTGCAGCAGGGAAGTTTGAAACCACAGGTGCAACAGGTCTGGATAACTGCTTGAGCACTGAGTCGCCTGCAGATTTTGAGGGCTGTACTGAAGTGCTGCATAATCCTGCCTGATGATATTGAAGGCAGGTTGTGGTTACTGTGGTTGCTGCAAACTGTCTGTGCACTACAGTTAGACTAGAAGTTGCATTTTGATTTAGACTTGATGTTTCAGTCTGACAAAGGGCTGTAGATATGTAAGGCAAGAGGAGTGGGCCCTGTGTGGAGCTGAAAGTGTTTGCTTTTTTGATGTTACAACTCTGCGTCGGCAGTGGGGGAACAGGATCACCACATTTCTTCTCCAAGGCTGTGACAGAGAGCGGTGTTTGCTCAGTGTGACAAGAAGACACAGCGGAGGTGAAATTGTGATCAGCTGTTTCTGTTGGCTTATCTACAACGTGCTGTGAAGGATTTGAGTCTGGCTCAGCAGCACTGGGTAACTTTAGCTGATACTTGGGCAAGAAAGTGGTCTTTGTGGTAGAGGGGGTGGAAGCGGCTGAGGAGGTGCTAACAGACGGCATGTTTGCACTGATTATGGATGGCGAGAAGAGCTGAGTATGTTTCAGACTTTTCTGAAGGTTGATATAACTTAGATTTGTATTATGCTGAGAGGCACTGCCAGTGACAGACAGAGTTGGATGAGTCAGTGTGTTTGAGATCATCTTGATCTCCAGAGGGCAAGTTATTTTGTCATCAGTTTTCTGCTTTTTCCTGTCAGAAGGAAAATGGGCTCCACAGAGATGCAAGCTAGAGTCAGTATGTTTTTCTTTATTAATCAGTCTCTCTTCCTCTGCTCTGTCCACATTGTCTGTTTTGTGGCTAACCAGTGATCCAATTAAAGGTAATGGCAGTATTGATAAAGACAGATTTCTCCGGAGTGGGCTCTTGAGAGTGCGACCTGACATATGAGGCTGGCTTGATTTTAGATTAAAATCCACAGCTGAGACAAGGGACATTTTGGCAGCTGGACAGTCCTGGTGACACACAGTTGCACTGTTACTTGTGAAGTTTATTGTTGAGGCTGTTGTTGCAACTGCTTCCTGATGAACTGCTGATAATCTTTTTGCTATGCCCTCATGCTCCGGGTTTGTTGAACACTTCCTGCCTTTGATGGCACTGCTGTCACCACCTTTCTCGGCATTGTAGAGCTTTTTAAATGTTCCTCCCCCATACATGTACCACTTGTTGTAGGCAAACTTCTGTGCTTTCTTCCTCCGGAACTTTCTGTTGCTTGGCTCTCCACAAATGTCACCACCATCCCCATCACAGCTGAGACTGCCAGTGCACGCCTCCTCCACAGATGAATTCACAGATGAATTCATGAAGAGACCGTCTGTTGCGTGGTTGCAGTCAACGGCTGTCTGCCGGACCAATGGGTGGTGGGTGGATGAGTGCTGGGTCACTGGCTTGATCGTGAAACCGGTTGAATTGATCTGTCCAGAGCTTCTTCGCCTGATGAATGTTACATAATCACTTTGATGTGAGGAGGATTGACTGCTCCTCTCAGGCTGCAGGAGGGTAACACTGAAAGGGAGGGAGTTGCTGCGGGTTAAGGGGGCATGCTCCATGGTGGTGGAGTGCTGAGTGGGCACCGAGCTGTAAAAGCCAGGCTTCCTGTTTCTTTGTAACCCAACATTCTGAGTCTGATTAATCCTCATATCAAAGTGAAAGGAGTCCTTATATGTGTATGGCATGGGGAGGTCGATGCTGCCCTGCTTTGACAGAACTGTTTTCCGTGGCCTCACATTCTCCAGTTGTTTGTCCTCCACAACAGCTGTATTCTCTGAAATCAGCTTAGATATTCGCTCCTCAAGTGTCTTGTGCTCCTGTTCTTGGGATGGGTCTTTGGGTTGCCGTCCACCTTGGTCTTGGTCTAAGAGTATTTGTGTGCTGATGGTTTCTTCAAGATGCTCTTTGGTGGATTCAGTTAGGGAATCCATACTGTGATCAGGTAAAACGCTGCCAGGGCTTGGATAGTGGTCACTACTCTCACTAAAACCTGAATCAGTGCTCTCATGGCTCTGTGATTTTCCTCTGGATGTGGAGCTCTCCCACTGCTTGGAGAACAAAGTGGCTTCTTGTCTCTTAAGGGGAAGATGTCGGCTAGCAGTCAGCAGAGGTTTCTCATTTTCTATGTTAGGTTTCTTGCCTTCTGTCATTACCTTTCTATTTTCCTTTGGTTCTTTGGTGTTATTTTCTGCAGGGGTCAATTCCTTCTGTTCGCTGACAGAGCCATGCTTTTTTACTGAGTGGATCTTCATAGTACTGGTTGAATCGGTGATCTCAGCAGTAGGTTGTTGGGTTTCCTTTTCCGTGCTGCTTGACTCCTCGTTGCGCTCATCTAGAGACAAACTGGAGGAATGAGTCTCTCTTGAGTTGGACATACTGTCAGTGCTGCCTAGGCTGCTCTGCTCCGACTCAGAGGAGAGGCGGGCATGAGCCTGGGTACGCTTATGCTTGTAGAGGTTGCTCTGAGTCTTAAAAGAAATTCCACAGGTAGTGCAGGGGTAAGGCCGCTCACCAGTGTGGCAGCGGAGGTGCTTCTCCAACACACTGGGCTTCAAACAGTCCCGTCCACAGTGAGGACACACGTGCTTTCCTGCCGACTTGACTTGTCTGGCTGCAGGAGGTGGAGCTGCCAGGCTCAATCCTGGCTGAGACTGCAGCCCACCAGCAATTTGCAGTGTCAGAAAGGGAAGTGTCTCCTTGGAGTAAAGCGGTGACATGGCCAGTTGGAGTGTGGCTGGTTCCTGGACAGTTGCAAGAGGCTGGGGGTAAGACTGCGCTGGTAGAGCAGGCACTGTGTGGATGTAAACAGCCGTCAGTGGGGCAGGGATGTCCATCTTTTTCTCTGTCTGCACTGCAGCTGAGTTGATGTGCACTGGAGCACTCGCCAATCCTGGTTTGCCAGTCTCCATGGTAACGCTGCTGCTGTCGTGATGTACCAGAGCCAGGTCTCTAATTACCTGTGAGATAAGAACAGTTTGCATTAGACCTCTGCTTTCACTTGGATCACATGGGGCAGATCTGTGTATTTGAGTTGGTATTTCTAGGTCTTGAAAATTCATTCCAGCTGAATGTTTGTTAGCGTACCAGTGGAAGAGAGGAGCATAGCAATGAATAAATGTACGAAAACAGTTAATGAAGACAGATATGCAGTACCCTTTAGGACAGATGGCTACTAAAGATATTAATCCAGTTTGGATATTGCATGGTTATGAAACCTGCGGTGATGTGTTTTGCAATGGTGTCTTTAATATAGCGATCTCAGTGATACCATTGTGGTGTTGGGCAGTGATATCCATGGTTACAGAGCGCAAAGAAAAGTTGAGGCATTATTATCTCTTAAATTTAATTTTAAGAGCAGGTGGTGCTGGAAAACCACTCTTCGGGTGTATTTTGTATGCAGGCAGCGGACATATATGAGACAAAAACATGGAGAGAAATGTATATACAATAACAACAGAGAGAAGCAGGGCGACATAGGAGAGTGAATCACATCAAGAGAGGGCTGAGGGAGTAAGATCCGATACTCAGAGAGAGGCTTTTATCTCCCCAAATGAAATGTGTCTACTGACATTAGCTGCTGCCTCTGTCACCAGTCTGCCCCAATTAAATTGCATACTCTTGATGTAAACAGCAGCATGTGGCAGCCGTGTCGTCTGACACGCCGCACATTTGTGCAGTAATCTAATCAAAGGGTATAGCCACCTACATGAAAAAAGAAATTTCATCATATTAGGTCAAGCGAATTTCATTTCCTGTTGCTGTGATGCTGCTTCTACATATATTGTGTGATTTTGCATAATTCACCCACAGAGGTACAGCTGGCACGGAGCACACTCTTTGTTGGTTGTACAGCATGAGCACGCCCACGTTAGATACTTTTTGTGGTGCTGTGAACTGAGGAAAGTTTGCTTTTGTTCACATTCAAACGAGTTCTTCATAGAGAAGCACTGTGCCTGAGTATTTTAATTTTCATCATTTACTTGGAAGCTTAGATCTATCTTACTGTAATGTGTTTTCACTTCCTTATAGCTATTTTAAGTCATGTTGTTACAAATGCTGCAACTCCATAAAGATGTAAAATTGTAGTGTCGATCTATGACTCCTTAAGGGTGTCTTTTCTTCAAGTTAATACAGTCAGTATAAATCTGTGTATTTTGTGTCTTGCTGAAATGGGTTCAAAAAGAGGTCAATCTGTTCTGAAAATAGAGCCTCTGCTTTCCATAAGAACAGGCATCTGCTAAAAAACAGTAGCACCAAAAGTAAAAAAAAAAAAAGAAGAAGAGTTTTTGAGTTTTTCTAATTTCTTGTGTCACTACAAGGAAAAAAATAGTTTTTTCACGTTGTTTACTGTCTATCAAACTAATTTTCAACCATTGTTCTGACAGTTTTGAAAAGAGGAAATATCTGATGGTATTGCCATCACACAGTGTACTTAACAGTAACACTGTAAGAAACCAAAAACGCCATAACTAGGCCGAAACTCAGGCACTACAGTTAAGAAGAAAAGCAGCAGAGGTCACTTACCTTTTTGCTTTGCACTTCGATCAACAACAATTATCCAGTTTAGAAAGTCTTCTAAACTGAACAGTGCTCCTCCGTATTTCAGTCTGCTCTGACATCCAGGCCGTTTGCTCGTCACAATCTGATTTTCTCGCACAGCTCTTTGACGAGAACTGTTTCTTGTCACGAGGAAGCGGAACAAATGTAAATGAGAGAGAAGATGCACTATGAAAGTGGTGAGGCAGGGAGGAGGGGAGTGAGGGAAGAAGGGCTGGCTGGCTGGCTGGGTGGCTGGTGGGTGTGTAGCTGTCAAACAAAGACTTCCGGAGGACAAGTTGAAAACATAGATTACACAGAGTGATCAGCAGGAGTGAGAGAGCGGAGAGGCCCTGAGTACAGACGGAGGGACTTCAGGCTAATACAACATGCTGTGCAGAGTGAAAGCGACCGCTCAGCAGAGGAAGTGCACTGACAGAGTCGAGCTTACCTTCAACAGTCACGCTGGCTCACTGACTTTACCATCAACAGTTTGAGGCAGTATCTGACTTCTAGCTCACTTATATACACTCGCTCCCCCACCTTTCTACTTACTCCCACACACAGTATTTCATACACCCACATAGACAAGGGTGCAGCACAGCTAACGTTGCTGTGGCTTGCTGGGCTGCACGTGCACCGCTCTCACTCTTAGGCAGAGAACAAATGGATGGGCTGTGCATGGCTGTAGTGAATTTCCCATCGCCATCCACTGCCCCCGTTAAAAGATGTAGCACTTTGCACGAGGAGACACTGCACATGCTTCTACAGTAGTGCAGTGGCCCTTTTTGAAAATCAGAATTTCCTTTTTGCACTCACATTTCTTTGCTGTTGCTGGTGTTAAACAACCATGCTGTGGATTTAACAAACTGAATATAGATTATACTGCCCCATTTTAAACTCTGGAGTCTATACAGTACACTGAAGCCAATTCAAATTTTCTGTCATTTTACTTTGTCCACAGCATAATACCTGTAGGGAAAGAACCGCCCTCTTACATAGCTATATACACAGATTAATCCCAGCTGTTAATGTTCAGATTATTGCTAATTTTTTTATTTTTTTTTGACAGGACAAATGTAACAAATATTTTTTCTAACATACACACCCACTCTTTGTCCATATAGCCATGCCATCTAATGTGTCAGTGCCAGAGACACAACTGTGACGTCATCATGATTCTTTTTGGACAGCATGAAAAAAGATGTACATACATACTCCTGCTGCTATTTGTTTGAATGGTACATTATACGTTATATATGTATATATGTAACAACACAACAAGCTATAAACATTACACTGACATATTATCAAATGACAAAGTTAAATAATTGCAAGGTCATAAAAAGTGAAATGTGCATTCATTTGAAATGATGTGTGTGGCAACTTTACAAAAGAACGTCGAGTCAAACTCACTCCCCTTCTCGTTCTCTTTTGGTCTCCACCAACTCCAGAGAAAAATATCGCTTTGGCTGCTGCTGCTGGAAAAAAGGTCAGGGGCTGGCAGCTATAAAACCAAACCAGAGAGCGGAAAGACACTAAAGTTCACAGGAACTGTAGACTCATAATTCTCTCTAATTTTTCCAATACAAGTGACCATTTATATGTTGGACTTAAGGACTAATCTTCAGCAAAGCAGTGGACAGCAGAGCACAGGTCTCATTGCTCGTTTCCAACCGAAGGAGATGTCGTCTTCACGCCCAGTGCCCACTCTGTGTAGCTAGCGAGTACCTGCACCCATCTGTCCCACGTGTGCATCGGTTTTATAATGGGGTGTGGTCAGACACATTGTTGGTATGTTGCTATTTTGAGGCAGCAGAAAGTGTTTGTGCCATCGATCAGCTAAAAACTGGCGTATTTGTCCTCTTTATAAATGTGCATTTTTAGTCAGTACACAGGTGGGTTCACAATGTTCGTGACAGTGACAAATCTGGTCAGACCATGTGAATCTGCATTTAGGCATAAATCATCCTCCCACCACCCATCTAAAGTAATTATTGTAGAGACCCATAGCCACACAGACATCACTCCACTTCCAGCAGTCCCAGACAGATTTTAAACCTTGTCAAATATGTCAAATAGTGCAAACTTTCCAGCTGATTTCTTGGGTGCTGTGTCTGTGTGTTGGATTGATTGATTGATTGTTTGGATTGTTTTCTTAACAATATACTCATTTGATTGTGGAGGCTGCTTTCTGTAATGTTACACGTTGCATGTGTTCAGAAACATAACTGCAGCTAACACTGTGGGACATTAAAGCAGCAAGACTAAAACCATAGTTATAAACTTTACAGGACAGAGGATGGCTACTTTACTTCAAACTATATGAAGCTGGACTGTGTGTGTAAAAGAACACAGAAAATAAATTAACAGATGAGTCAGTTTTCCACCTGTCCTGCCTATGTTAGAAGTGTCCACCTGATGTGAGACAGGTTTGATAAAATGACTGACTGCTCTTGATTTAAATAGCTCCTTCTTGTATGTATCACTCAGTGCTACGTTATAGATTTAGTTGCTCAGATTGCTTGTTGGTCGCATTTAATTGTTCTGTTTGGTTTTTGGGTCTATCTCAATGTGTCCAAAGGTAGTTTGATAAGTGCTTGTGGGTAACGCCCATTTGAAGTCAAAAATTAACTTCAAGGTACCAGAACAAATCAGCTGGACTGCCACTAAGTTACTTTTGATTCAACATTTATGCAAAGTTATTGACTCTAGCCACAGTAAATGTATTCTATGTTCTTGAATGTGAATAAAGAACCTTAAAAAAACAAACACTCCTACTCTCCGTAACTCAGATGTAAGCAATGTTTCAAAAGCTCAGATTTTTCAAACAGTATGTCATCGTGTGGGATCGACCGTGCAATCATCAGATGACATCCGCTGAAAGAAAACAAATAGTTTTCATATCATTTCACTGCTTCAGACTCTAGCTGGTCTCCCAGGCAACTGCAGACTGGTCCACTGAGAGTATGCTTTGAGTTGACATGGTAACAAGACACCACCTACCACGCATGTTCTCCACAGTCCTCACACAGCTCACAGGCCCGCAGCGTGGAGGCACAGCTTCAGGCATGTTTGCATGATGGAGTCAAATGAAATGTTTTTAAAT